>PVJH01014881.1:20000-55466 GCA_004026705.1 Nesogale talazaci | reverse complement strand
CATCAGCGTGCTGTGTAACAACCACGAAACATACAGCTTTCCTCTAGTTCTTTAATGCTTCCTCCCCCCACTATCATGATCCCAATTCTTCTTTACAAATCCAGCTAGTCCAGCGGATGTACACTGATACAGATAGGAACTGCAAACAGGGAATTCAGGACAGATGAACCCCTCAGGACCAGTCATGAGAGTAGGGATACCAGGAGGGCAGGGAGAAGGTGGGGTAGGAAGGGGAAATTTATTACAGAGATCTACACATAGCCTCCTCTCTGGAGGATGGACAATAGAAATGAGGGTATTGGAAGATGTCAGACAGTGTAAGATATGACAAAATAATTTGTAAATTATCAAGGGTCATGACAGAGGGGGGAATAAAAAGGGAGGGCAAAGATGAGAAGCTTATACCAAGGGGTCAAGTAGAAAGCAAATGTTTTGAGAATGATGGTGGGAACAAAAGTACAAATGTTTTTCACACAAGATATGTATGTGTGGGTTGTGATAAACATTGCATCAGTCCCCAATTAAATGATTAAAAAATATTTGCAAGGTTCTGTAGTGGAATAGGATTTGAGTAGAAAGCAGTTCCTTACTCAGCTCACAGACTGGATGCCATTATTTGCCTTGAAGATGTGCGTGCTTCCAGGATACATGAAAGCTGTGAGAATGTGTTTTTCTGGTTCGTGATCATTGGCCTCCAGATTTTTTACCTTAATAATGGCCTTCCATCTTGCCTACCATTACTGAGATTGATCACTAACTTTCCATCTGACATGCTGACCTAGGATTCATTTGCTTCTGCCACTACCAGTCTGCAATCTTCCTACTGATCTTAATTTCAACAGCTCCCAAACTACACATCAGTAGAATTCTTGAACTTGTCATCTGACTTAGGGACTATGAACCATTGAGCACTTACTAACTTGTTCAAAATACTAGCCATTTCCTTGATATAAATTTATCTCTACACACACACACACACACGTTCTACTTTGCTTCTCTAGAGAACTTAGTCTAAGATATAGGAATTGGCACACAATGTGTGGCCGTCATGTGCTTATGTTAATTTTATGATTGAAATGCAGGGTTGGAGTCTAGCCTGTTAATCTGGAGATAGCCATTGAGTAGCCAATGAGGCCTCTATGTGGGCATGGCTTTCACCTGAGACTTCTGGGAAATCTCACGATATTTCCCTTGTGAAGATGAGAAGTTATCTTCCGCAGGTGTTGGGAGTTAGTGTCAGAGAGGACTAATCATGGACAAGACAAGCTGGCAAATTTCAAGAAGCTGGAGGAGCTGGCGGAGAGATCACACAGCTTTGCCCTGATGGAGCCAGACCTCTGAAGCTGGGACGGCCAGATGGAGACCTCAGCCAGTGATGAGTTGCTTCTGCTGTTGATGGACCCTGAGCCCTGGAGGCGAGGTGCACTGCCAGCTACGGGATTCTGCACCCACTGATCTGTGACTTCATGAGTCAGAAGAAAACTTTATAGACTGATTTCGGGCATGTGGGTTAATATCGGACTTATGACTTTGGACTGGACTGGCCTGGGATGCTTTCTCCATGTCCCATTCCTTTTGTATATAAACCCTTTCCTTATATCGATATGTGTGTCCTTCGATTTGTTCCTCTAGACTACCCGGACTAACACAGTGAGTCTATTTTTTTCCTTTAATTGGAAAATGCTAGGGAATCCTCGTACATGTTTCTATTTATAACGTGTCTATATGTTTATAAAGTTTATTTTTAAAATTACTTTGATAAATGCTCTTTCTGTTCTAATTTTCTGCCCAGATATTTTTGCTCAGAGTCACAGATAAATCTTGGTAACAAATCTAAATTACTCCTGTACAACTGTTTTAAAAGAACATAGTAATAAGTTCAATTTGAAGAACACAATATCTGATCTAACTCATATTCTTGAAGTCCACAGTAGAAACACTTGTAATTTGTTTCACTGGATATTGGAGATGTCCTTGATTTTATAAAATGTGAGCTTTGTTTGAACAAAATTCCTGGCACCAAAATCTTTAGTTAGCAAAGTTAAGAGGAAGCAAAGATGGCGACAGAAGCTTTCTAAGAAATAGGCATTTTAATATTCAGTGAGGAAACTTGTTATTTTAGGAACTGTGCAAGCAGGAACAATAAAAAGTAGTGTTTTCTTTGAAAGAGAAAAAGTACATTCTTTGCCATTAAAGAACATAATTTTAGTGTGCAATTAAAAATGATTGATAAGATTCTTCTTGTTCTCAGTCAGTGAATTGTCTTTCAGATGTAAAGAACAAAATGTCATATTTTCTTTTTGATTCCTTCTCAAAGACTCACAGAAAATATGAACACAGTCAGCTGCATGCAAGATCTCATATGTGCTTTTGGTGCTTTGTTTTGAGTCTGACATCATTTGAAAACAAAGAAAGTCACTCAGAGTTGGAAGGCATGAAAATATTTACCAATTATTTTTAAATCACAGGGTTAAAACAACTTTACTAGATCTATGAATGGATTCCAAACTTAGAGATTCTAAAGTCAACTATGACCCCCATCCCACACCCGCCTCCCTTTATCCCTAAGCAAAGTAGTTACCATGTTAGAATAATTTTCTCACAAGTGTGACTGACCTGGATATAACCTAATGGTTCTCAATCTTAAATAATCATGATATTTGGATTTATGTGTCATCCGTTGTTATCCATGGATGAAAAAGGATGAATTATATGCATAAGATTTAAAAATTCCCACACAGAACACATGGACTAGATAAATTCTATCTGGTAAAACATCTCCAGGGAAAACATGATTCTTTATTCATATGCAAAACACCTAATTTATGTGTAAAGCTTAAGGGATTTTCTCTAATATTTTTCAGTTCCACAGAAACAGAGCTCCTGCTTTCAAGAGAAAATATCCATAATTGGAATGGTCATTCAAATAGAGGTAAAATATGCACTAGATTTCAACACAAAAAGAGAAAAAACCACATAGAATTGTTTTCTTCTTCTGAGAATCTGAATAGATAGTTCTTCATATGGCAATCTGCACATCTTCACTTTTGAGCAATTCAGTGTTTATCTAGTTGAGAAGTAAAGGAGACCTTTGGGACAAGAGACCTAGATAGTCTAATTTTTTTCCTTTTTCTAGCTATATATCTTTGAATATCAGATTCTCCTTTTGTAAAATGTACTGCATGGATTGTGACACAAGTTCTAATGCAGACATTTTGTAATTATGGAAAATCTTAATGTAATTTCCTTGGGCAATAGCCCCAAGCAAATCTAAAAGCAATAATGGACCATATGCTTTCTGAAGTTTGTGAAATATTACTTTTCTTAACTTTCAGACATAATGTTGCATAGTAGAAATACTGGTAGAAAAACCATGCCCCAATTTTCTCTCTTTGTAAAGTATACCAAGTTTATATGTAGCAAGAGTCATCACAATTTTTCTCTCTATAAGTTGTATTCCACACTGTGCTGTTTCTGATTGATAGTTACCAGGGCTTGCTTTCTGAACTGTTGTCAATATTCATATGATTATTTAATGACATATATGTTATTGTTGCTAATGTTATATTGCCATGCATAGTAGGGAATTGTGTTGATCTATACATACACGTCCATTTGATTCTTAATACAGTCCCATGTGGGAGAGATGATGAGGAATCTGTTTTTTGAGGGCATAGAATCAATGAAATACTACATTAACCAGGTAATCATTACCACAGGAGAGAATATTGCACTGTAGGCATATGATTTAGCCTAGTGGTGTTAAAGTTTAACATAATTTCTGCACTTATAATTTTGACATTTATTATCATTCCACCTAAGATACTATTTATAATATCTGGCTTTGGCTGCATAACTAAAGAAATAAAATTATTAATATATATATATACATATATAGCCCTAACATACCTTATATGCATAGAGGGAATATGTATGCTCTCTTTCCTGGTATACATTGTATATATCACATGTTATTATGTGATATATACTATATATAATACACATGTGTATACTTATGTACACAGAGAGATTGTAGAATTATATGAATTCAATGTCAGCAAGACAAGTTGGTGGCTGTACAGATAATTGATGCAAGGTTGGCAGAAGAGACAAAAATCAGAAGGCAGGGCATTGATGCTAATGAGAACAATAAGCAATGTGGCATACCATTGGTTCAAGTAAAGAACTGGAGGGCAATGAATCAGAGAATAAAAAGCTAATAAGCTTTTCCATGAAGTCCATTTACAAAGAAAGTAATCCACATCCCGAAAGAAATTTACACTCAATTACATCAAAACTTTCATTTTAATAAGAGGTTGCATTCCACTCTAATCTTTTTACAATGGATTGGTAGATTTTAGAAAATTCTACATGTGATTGGTTGTATTGAGTTAGGTGACAGTTTGGGATATAATTAGGCCTTAATTACCAAAGTACTGAGAATGCAGCCAATTTGATAATAGACTTATCAGAGTCTATCCCTTGTCAGCATGACAACTGTGCATACCTCCTTGTCAGCATGACAACTGTGCATACCTCCTTAATTTTTACATAATTTCTAAATATAAACAATCTGTGCTTACCTAACAGTGATGCAACAATCTCACAGTTAAAATTACATTACCACATTTCTTTATTGTATTTTATAAATGAACAAAATAAAAAATATTTGATACATATGTTCAAGGAAGAAATAGTACAATTACAGTCCTCTTTTTTATTATGTAGCTGTACCTGATATCCAGAACTACATTCTTCCATGACTCATTCTTCTTTTTTTTATAATTTATTTGTTTTATTGGGGGCTCATACATCGCTTTTCATCATACATAGTTCAATACATAGTTACATATAGTGTGCCAAGCACCCCCACTTGCCTGCCCACATCAACATTCTCCCAACATCTGCACTTCCACTTGAACACTTGATATGAACCTCTCTTCCTTCCTTCCCCCTCCATCCTTCCCCTCCCTCCCCCCACTCCACATTACTCTACAATCATTATTGTTTTGTGATATTTTACACTGCCCTACCTCTCCCCCTGCCCTCTCCTCCCTACATCCATCGTGTATTCCTTTTTTTCCTCAGCTGGTCATGGTTCTTCACCTGCTTGGATAATCCAAATCTCTGATTGTGAAAAGTCGTTTGTAACAGTGTACCACTGACTCAAATCACAGGGCATGAGAGTCCTAACAGAGTTCCGAATGAATATCCTAAACTCGACAGTCTTCTCTACATATATTATATAATATCAAGCCTAATATCTGTTGGTATTCAGGATCAATCACAACACTCAATACTGAAATACCTTTGGTGTTTGTTTATCCAAAAGACTGAGGAAACCACTGTGGAAGGGAGACATTCTTAACTTCCACTCTAAGGGAGTCAATATTTATCTCCACTGGAAATATTCTTGCATTCTGGAAAAGGACTTCTAGAGATGAAAAGAATTGAGTTGAAGGAATAAGAAGGGGAAAAATTGAATGGATCCATAAAAGTAATTGTGAATCGTGCCATTCCTATTTCTATCACTCAGTCTCTAGACTTGTGGATCTGAGCGACTTTAGAAAAAGTACTATTTATTAAATGCTAGTTCAGAGTATATACAGCTTCCTGGAGAACACTGCCACAACCCTACAATGTTGCCTCTATCTGGTACCCTAATTGTGTCCTTAGAAAGCCATTTCATTGTTCTATCAAGCCAGATTCTTCAGTATTATGAGGAACTTGACCAATGAATGAGTAAGACCAATGAATGAGTATGGGCTCATTGCAGCACTTCATTTGCCGTGAGGTGTGGCCCTTCAGCTGAGGAAATGTGTGGGATACTGTGAGAGTATATGAAGCATTTTCTGATTCCTGTGGTGGTGGTATTACCACACACACTGTGCACAAGGAAGGATGATGCATTCAGAGTTAAATGTCTCCTCCAGAAAGAAAAAACACAACCCTTTCCAAACTAGAATTGGTCAAATGCAAGCAACCTGCTTCCAGGATTCTCGATTGCTGACCAATCTTCTTGAGGGATGGACCCATATCATGGACTCAGTGCTGGTTTCTGATGCTGTCAGATTCCTGTCAACCCCATTTTAATTATGTGTCAAAAGCCAATTAAGGATGTCTCCACTCTCAAGCTGGAGTTACATAAAACAGCAATCCCAGTTGTCTTCAGGGCGGCTGCAGTTCCTTTTAACTCATTGTTGTGATAAAAGTTGTGTCCTTAGGACATGCCATGCCTAGCCATTTATGTTGATCAATCCACTTTATTATACAATTTCTCAAAGCTTTCTGATGTCTTCTTCTAAGGTAGGTTTAGTGTTTCCCTTTGAATTATAGGCCTTCTCAAAATCCATGCTCTATCAAAGGAACCAAATAAACAGATCCTCCCCTAACAGATCTTCAGGTGAACGACAGAGTGAAGAATCTGTGCTTATACTCTTATCAACAAACTCAGACTACTCCAACTTTATGTTCCTTGCACTACTATCCATCACCCTAATGATCATTCACACACATATTCTTCAGGCATCTCTTTGTGCATATTCAGACACTCTAGAAATTCTTTAGGCCTACATAGACCTCTTCCTTGGACACCATTTGGACTTGGGGGACTCACTAGGACTGAAGTCTAGTTATATGCCTAGAGAGAAAGTAGGTGTTGAGAATATTTCCTGGAAACACTCAGTAATATTTTTCAGCTCTTTTTCGGAAGGCAATGCCCCAGATGTAGTCCTTGGAGCCATATCAACATATATAGCTGGGATAAACTCTTCAAATACATGTAGAAGGACAATAGTTTTACTGATAATGGCTCAGCAGGCAAAGGTGGAATAGTGTCTTCAGATAGTAAGCTGTAGTGATTTCAGTGGAATGTCGATCCCCAACAGTTCCATTTTTGTGATTATCTGCACATATTTCCCCATCTTAGCTTTCAGGATTCCACTTCTCCCTAGCCAATGTCTTCACTTTTACATAAGACATATTTGAGGCTGAAAATTCAACTGCCTTTGGAATTCAAGCACTTTTTTTTGAGCGAATGTACATAACTTCATTCATAGTCACCAAAAATTGGAAGCAGTTTAAATGATTCACACTGGTGATTGCTTAAACAAATTGCTAGACTAACTTAAACAAGTTGCTAGACTAACTTTACAATAGAATATTGGAGTATGATGCAGTAAATATAGTACTGGGGCACACAGCAATATGGACAAATCTCTAAAGCATTATGCTTAGTTGGAAGGGAGAAGTCCCAAAAGTTAACATATTACATTATACCATTAATATGTCATCTTTTGAATGGTAAAATTATGGCAATAAAAGGTATATCAGTTATTCCTAGGGACTCAGGATGGAGGTGAAAATGCTTAAATATATAGGAAAATGAGGAAACTTTTTGACTGGCAGAAAAATTCAATATTATGGGAGTGGTCATGGCTATGTGAACAGGTATATTTATTAAAATTTATAAATTTGTCCACATAAAATAGGTGATTTTTACTGTTTGTAGTCTAAAAGTATTATCTTAAACAGTTTTATGGCACTTCACCCGTAGATCATACAACTCAAGAGTTCAAGCATCACAAGAAGAGTTGTACAATCATTTGTATAGTCAAATTTAGAACATTTTCTTCTTCCTTCTATACATTGTTACCAGTGTAATTTATTATTGTGAAATAAATATACACAGCAAAATGTTCCCCATTTTAGCTACTTCTACATTAATAATTCTGAGCCATTGGTTAGACATTTTGTATTGTGCAGTCATTATTATCTATTTCTAAAGTATTCCACCATTAGTAGCATAAACTCAATGTCCCCAACCCAAAGCTCTATCTCTTCTACCATAAGACAACTTAGGCTTCCTTTGCTTAAAAATAAATTCCTTGATATAATATTCACTTTGATAGTTAATTTGATTTGAAAAATCATTGTATATACATCACCCCAATCAGTTTGACTGCTCCCTCACCCTCTCCACCCCCAATTCATGACACATTTTTCCATCAGTTTTTGTCTCTTTGAATCCACTCCTTATGCACTCCATAAACTGGAAAATCTAATAGAAATGATAAAAATAGAAGTAGTAATAGTAATAATAATAATTAATATATAAAGAAAAATAGAATGAATGGGAAAGAAAAGAACACCAACAGTATTATAAAGGTTTATACTTTATACCTAGTTCCATCTACCATAATCAAATTTAATATGATCTCTGTCTGATCATAAAGCTGTTTTGATCCCTTGCCGATGGTCAGATAGCATCTGTTGGAGGACTCATCTGGCTAAATACTCTGCAGATGTATTCTGAGTCCCACTGTCTTTCATTGCCTCTAAAACTTGGGTGTTCACAATTTAAGCTCTGATATTTTCCTCTTCCTATATTCAGATGTTTACATCACCATCTTTGAATAACTTCAGCTGGTGTGTTTCCTCTGTTGGGACTTATTGGACACTTCACTTAAAGGGCTGCTTGTTTGAATACAAGTCTTTAAGACCCCAGGAGCAGACACCATCTGCTTTCTTCACCACACTTTGCTGTAGCACCTTATCTTCAGTGATCTCTTCATGATGGCAAGTGAGGAGCAGGGCCATGTTATAAGAACTCAGTATTCTTGGAAAGGGGCTAGAATTAACTAGGAGCCTAAAATTCAGTTAGTTGTCCGCACAGACCACTTTTTTGTAAGAATTTTGGCTTGTTTTTTTTCTTTTTTGTTTTGCAACATTAGCTCTACTATTACAAGAAATAAGGCTTCCTTGCAGGGCACCAATGTCCTGAGGTCATCTCTTTCCTTCCCAGTTTGTCTAATGTAAGCAGTAGTAACTCAGCTGCTTCTTTATACCTTTTATTCTTATAAAATTGTTAAAGTACATCAAAAACATTATCATCAGAACTTCACTTCTCACTAACACTCTATTTATGAGTTGTGATGTTTTAAATAATAACATAAACTCTTCACATCAGGGATAAACATTATCTTCTTTACTGATAGAGGCAGAGTTATCAGTACTAATGGATGCAGAGTTAAAAATACTAAAACGATATGTTATTAAATTCTTAAAAATGGATTGATTATATTTGAGAATTAATTTAGAAAACTCACGCTTACACCATTGTTTCTCTAGAACCGCTCCTGGTATCAAATGTGTTAGGCTGGATTCTGTACAGTAACAAAACCAGTTCCACTTATATATTGTTCTTATAGTTAGGTGCTGTTTAATTGGCTTTGATTTGTATTGACCCAAATTGCAACCAAGTGAAACACCAATTGGCACTGTGTCATTTTAAATTTGTGTGATATCGGACCCTGTTATTGCAGTCACTATGCCAATCTGTTGTCAGGGATCTTTCGCTTTTTGATGCCTTCTACCTGACTAAATGTAATGTCCAGGAGTTGGTCTCTTTTGATATCTTTTCCAAAGTACATGAGATGAAGTCTAGCTCTGATTGTTTCCAAGGAGTCTTCTGGTTGTACTTCTTTCAAGAGTGAGTTATTTGTTCTTCTGGCAATCCATGGTGCTCTCAATATTCTTCACCAGAACCATAATCAAATGCATCAATTCTTCGTTGGTCTTCCTTATTCAATGTCCACTCATATATCTATATATCAATAGGCAAGCATATAAAAACAGGGACACACACTGTTGTAGAATTGGACATATCCAACCTGTGTCCCTTTCAGCTAGTACTCACAGAGAGAGGTGTGTTCAAAATAAGCAGGACAGGGTGGTAACTGGCAAGATAAATGAATTCAAGGTCAGTAGGTCAGATGACATATCCATGATGGCTTCCAAGATGGGTAGACAATACAGCAAGCTATTGGCTTAAGGGCAAAAAAATGAGAGATCAGCAAGTCAGATGTAGTTTCTAGACCCAGCCGAAATCAAGCATGGTTTCCCTACAGGGTCTATGTATGTAAGAAGCAGCCCATACCCCAAAGAAACTTGCCTTCAATTACATCAGAGCTGTGACTTTGCATTCCACCATCTTACAAGTGATTGGCAGCTCCCATTATGGAGTTCATTGCATTGTGTTAGGTTACATGATGGGAGGTTGTTAGGCTTTGCCAATCAAGCCATTGAAAATCCTGGCCCAGACAAGTTGACAAAATACTTTGACTTTGGACTGAAGGTTTCTGACTTTCTCATCTCTATTATCTCTCTTAATTTCTGCATAGATTCCACCAACTTTAAAAAACTTTAAAGATTCTTGCATTTAACATGCTGTTAAATTTAATGTAGCAATTGTCCCAAAACTTGTCCTTAACTTCTAAGTAGCATATGATTCTATATCTGTGTATTAAAATAAGAGAAGGAAAACTAATAAATTAACAGAAGTAGAAGTTTACTAACAAGTTAAATAATCAATTTTTAAACTTGTGTAAAATAAAGGAATCAATGGTCAATTTTCTTGACAATCTATCTCCAAGATAAATTACTTTTTCAACAGTTCCAAATGTAACCATATTTTATGACATATGGGGATGTTAATGTGAATTAAAATGAAAAGAGGGCAAAGGGAAGATGATATAAAATTCATTTGGATTATTCACCAATTAACTTTTCATACTCTTATTAACAAAATAAATATTTGTGTAGAATTATATCCACAGCCCAGATCACATGAGCTATCAAAGAGACTCTGCTTAGTGTAAAATTGATGAAAGAATAAATTATTCATGTATATTTTATCTTAGTGTAAGTGGGATTATACATTTCTAGATATCCCTTTCTATTATGAAACTGTTATGTAGATATATGTGGCATATGTGCTCTTGTGTACATATATAATACTAACTTTAGAAAACATATTTTAAAAAATAATGACTAATTAAAACTTAATGTCAATCTTTTCTTTTATATGTTACAATAAGGAAGCAAACATTGGGAAGAGTTTACACAACTTCCCATAGTATACTGACCACTTCATCTCATTGTTCTTCCCATAACTCATTAAGCTCACATCTTGAAGCTATCCAAATAATTTGCAAGTCTGATCAAAGGTAATTCAGCAGACTATGGGCTATTTGTTGTAAAAATGCTATGAAAAATTTTTAGCTAATATTGGTTTAATAAGGTTTTCACTCATGGAGAAAAGCAGAAATTAAGCAAGTATAATCCGAGAGGGTCCTGTTATGCATGCAATATATGATAGCAATAAATAAATATGCAAATAAATAATTATATAAGTAAAAATGAAATATGAAACTCAAGTTTCTGTAGAAAAGTGTGAACAGAGATAGATGCACCATGAGTAGGACATTGATAGAATAGGAAGCATTGGGATTCACTTTTTAATTTATTTTTTATTTTTATAAATAATTTTATTGGGGACTCTTGCAACTTTTTTTCAGTAATTTTTATTGGAGGCTCTTACAGCTCTTATAACATTCAATGCATCCTTAGTATCAAGCATATTTGTACACGTTTTGCTTCTCTATTTCCAAATATTTTCTACTTGAGCCCTTCATATAAGCTCCTCTTTCTCCCTCTTTTTTTTTTAATCATTCCATTGGGGGTCCATACAACTACCATCATGATCAACACACATGTCAATTGTATGCATATCACATCTGCACACTGTTGCCACAATCACCCCCGAAACATTCTCCCTCCATTTAAGTCCCCAGTACCAGCTCCCTATATTTCTCCTCTTTCCCCCTGCCCCCTCCCCCATGAACCCTTAATAATTTACACATTGTTATTACTTTTTCATAGTGTACTCAGTCCACTTTCACCCATTTCCCCACTGTCTGTATTCCAGAGAGATCATATGCAGATCCCTGCAATTGGTGGGAGTCCACTTTTAAATAGATATTTAGACTTGAACTTGAGTGTTGCCAATGAATCTTGTCTAGTTATGAGGAATTTTTTTACAGTAATCCCATTTATGTTGTTGCAGAAGCAGTTTCTTTGCCTTAACTTACTATAACTCTTCAACACCTAATGTAACTTGATCGTATTTCTGCTTCTTGGAATATTAACGTACCAGTTGAATTAATACCATCATTCATTGGACAAATAATTTCATATTTTGAAGACACTAGAGAGGCACATTACTTTGTCAATTCGATATCAAAGATGTCAATCCCTTCTACAACTTTATGACAGCATCCATCCAGTCTCTCTAAGCTCGCTGCAATGGCAATCTCACTGCCTCTCAAGGTGGCAATTACATGCACTTTCAAACATGAGGTACGTCCTTTCTTTGTTGAAGCAATATGTTTTTCCATAAAATTTCTATTCATTGATATAAATTATCTTGGAAGAATGATTTAAAAAAATTTACCACTCTCCCAAATGACAGTTTTAAAAAAAAAATTGTGCTTATGACTCTTCTGTTGTCTGCAGAAAGTGTTTCCATTTTCATGTTAAAAATCCTCTGAGAATTCTAAACTCTAGATAAATGATTATGATCTATCTGCATGCCATTATTTTTATGATAGTTTTAGTTTTAAATAAAATGCAGCATATCAAATTTCTGAATTTTGAGTATCACAGTGATTAATAATTCTAGACAGTTTTATATTAATGTGGATAATATAAATATGGATACATGTTCAATTTGGTACATTTTCCATCTGCTGTGTTCATTTTTAATGCAAGTATTCATTTACTCTTTAATTATATATGGGAGAGTTCTTTGTTTTTATGTCATTTACTTTCATATGCACAGATATATTTTTGTGTGTATTATAACTGTAAAAGGTTATAAGCTTATATGGTTTCAGTGTCAGGTCTTACAGTTCTTCTCTTCCCCCGAGGCTCTTAATGTAGTGTTATGTATTTGTTATATTTTGAAAATATACATGCTTATTAATAAACTGAACTACATACCTATTCATATTTTCTTATTTTTAAAAATGGTTGTGATTTTGGTTAACATTTAGGTAGATATTTATTTATCATCAGTTTATTATTCTGTTAATGAGAAACAAAATAATACATGGTACAAGGAAATCTGATTTCACAAGTTAAACAGCTAAGTTGCCAGAATGGTAGAACTGATATTCTAATTGAAAGATGGTGATTTTCATTTAATATCTAAGTGATGTTGAACTCCAGCATCAATCAATTTCGTGATCAAGCAACGTGAAAATTGTGGGACCACAAGATACCTCTATTTGATAGACTTTTTCATTTGTACGATTACCCTTGCCATCGGAAAGTCATCACAGAGTCAGTAAATGCAAGAATCCTTCCCTGCCCCAATTTGTGTGCGTGTGTGTTTCTTTTACTTTTTATTGTGAGTTGGGTCAAGGCTTACAGAGCAGCTAGTAGATTTTGCATTCAACAGTGCGTGCATGTGTTTTTGCATCCCATTCATTTCATTCCCCTAAATGCAGCATCCTTTATCCTCTTTGGTCCCTTTGTTTCCTGCCTTCACTCCTCCTTCTTTCCTAACCTTTCTGAAATTTGTTCCTAGGTACATACTGCTCAGATGGTCTCAAATTTTTGAGTACATTAAGGCATACATACCTCACTTGTGATTTTGTTCTCTTTATAGATTTATTATTTGGGGGCTGAAATTTTCAGAACTTCATGGATACCTCACTCATCCTGATCTAATCATTATTTTTCTGATAATTATTCAGTTGCATACCCATAAATACTTTAAACCCACAATGAAAGGGATTGTAAAGAATTATCACAGCACAATTTTTGTTCTGATTCCAATGTATAAACCTAAATTATTTTTAATGTTTATGCTAAAAATTGTTAAATTATATTATAGGCAACCTTTGTTAAATTATTCCTTATTGCCTTTATAATAATTGTTCCTGAAACATAAGTATACTGAATTGCATGAAGCCCTTCATCAGCCCAAAATTTTGAATTCTCTGTAATGTTAACTTTTTCTTTAGAGACAGTAATGGGATTCATCACAGAAATCAAGTATTGATAGACTAGATATAAAGATAAATGGGATGATGATGCTTTATGAATAATGACCAGATTTAAAGAGAAGCATAATATCTAGAATGCCATTCAACACCTGTTCAATACCTTATCATTTTCTCCCCTTACAATGTCATTACAGGAAAACCAGAAAACTTTAACTATAATAAAGCCTTCTTAAATATGAGGTTTAGGAAAATGTCTTAAAACCACCTTATAATACATTGTATTGACATGCAATTTCTATTAAATAGCAGAAAACTGCTTGGATCAGATTTTATCTTCACAATTTTAGACCTTCTTTTTGAAGGGAGAAAAGACATACTTTTTGAAGTCTAATTGAGAGAGACAACTTAACTGATAATGATGGCAGTTTCACATTTTAGAATTCGAAATCATTCTCTGTGTGTGAATGTTATTGCCTTTTATCAGGAAAATATATTACATCTTCAGATTCTTTCTCTATGGCATCCTTCACAAATCAAGATAATTAGTCCATGTCAAATATTTTTTTTTGAAAATGAGCAAAAATGTAACTTATTGATATTCCATTTAACTTTCTATGGAAGTTGAATTCCCCCAAATTAATTAATATCATTATAAAATTAATTTGCTTTACATGAGATGGGAAGATTACATTTCAGGTCATCAATTATATATTTGGGTGTATAATAAGTAATTTCACCAAAAGCTTGTTGTTCACTGACTCCTTCATTGTTCCTCCCTCTATTGTGGGCTCCCGTGGTCCATTGCACAAAAGTTAACACCTACCCTTCATGCAATAGTTCCACTTTCTTCCCTTGTTTTCGTGCTTTTGGCAGTCTCCAAAATTGAACCTTTGGCATTGATGTTTCTCTATTAGTTGGCTTTAATCTAATGTTATTCCCTTACTATGCTGATCTTCTACAATATTTATCATTGTTGAATGGGTAATTAAATTGATTTTTCAAAATGCAAACTTACATGCTCAATTGGCTAATTTAAAGATAGAGAACCTTTGTACTGATTAAGATAGGATTATAAAAGTGGGTGAAAGTAAAAGATCATCTCTAATAGATTAATAGTTTTTATGTATTATAGCACAGCAATCACTAATCCAAAAAGTGCAAGACTCTGAATGAGTCCCTGAAGTAAAATATTAATCTATACATAAAAGAAGCTTGCATCACTATTCCCATTCCTGTTTCTGAACCCTGTATGTCTTGAGCTCTTATCTCTCATCTGTACTGTGTACATGTTCCGGTCTAACCCACAGTGAAAGGATGGGCAGGAGTCATGATAGTGGAGGGAGGAAGCCTTCAGCCACCAGAGGAATGTTTTATGTTTCATTGATGCTATACAGCACCCTGATTGACTCATTCCTGCCTTGCGACCCTTTTGTGAGGGGATGTCCCATTGTATACAGCTGGGTTTGGGGATCTCTGCTTTAACCCAGGTCATTCTTAACAATATGTTTTTGTTTGTTTGCTTCCTTGTTTGTTTGTTTGTTTGTGTGTCTTCTGATACCTGTTATGTTATTTCAATGACACCTCATGATTGCACAGTATGCTTCTTCCATGTGGAATTGTTGCTTCCCTGCTAGATGGATGGTTTGTTTAATTTCAAGCCTTTAAGACCCCAGATGTTATATCTTTTGATAGCCAGGCTCCATCCACTTTCTTCACCTCATTTCCTTATGTACCCACTTTTTTTCCTCTGCTATCATGATGGGAGGGAGGGTGACCATCACAGAATGCCTGGTTGTTGGAACAAAGCCGTGCATTGAGGCAGGGTTTGAGTTGAGGCCACCAGTCTGTTCGCTACCTTGGTAAATTGATATACAAATACTGATTGTATTGATCAATCACCAAGTATACAAATACTTGGTGTATTGATATACAAATGCTGATAGCACTAAATTTATAAATTAATGTATTTACATATCTACACATCTATGTTTATACCTCTATGCATAGCTTTGCCTCCTAGATCTTTTTCTTCATTTCCTTTGTACTGTTTACTTTCCTCTTGTCCCACCATCTTGGTTGTCCTCTATTGCCTCTTACTAATTCCTCTCAGCTAGGTTGACATTGTTCCAACACCAGTGTACTTATATTTATATGGCAATACAATGAAGTAGTGGATGAACTTCAGGCCTTTTCTTTTATTCTCTCTTAATGCAAGAGCACTGTGTTCTAACAAACTGTTATTCTGTGATGTTCATCCTCCAAGCATAATCATGAAGACAAAATGGGTGCATAAGAAAAGTGGGGAAGAATGCAGATAATGTTCAACTATCAAAAAGTATAGCATCTGGGTTTTTAAAGGCTTGAAGTTAAACTAGCAGCCATGCTAAACAGAAGCAACAATCCCACATGAAATAAGCATAACAGCCTGTGTGATCCTTTGGTTTCATTGGGATCATGTAACTGATATCAGACGACCCTTAATAAACCAACATAAAACCACAACAAAAACCATATTGTTGAGAATGGGGGTCAGGGTATAGCAGAGACCCAAAGTCTAGATAATGGGACATCTCCTCATCGAGGGGAAGGAATGAGTCAACCACGGCACAGGAAAGCACTGAACAGAACATGTCTCTGGTTCCTTGAGATTTCTTCACCACCAACTATCATGACCCCAGTATGCCTTTCCTTGCGGGTTAGACCGGAGCAGGTGCAGAAGAACAGATATGAGATCAAAAAGGTCAGGACACAGGAATCTAGGAAGAGGAATGAGAACAGTGATACCAGGGAGAAGGTGGAGAGAGAGGGGAGGAAGGGGAAACTGATTGCAATGATGGACACATAATCACAGCCTCCCCCTTCAGGGAGAAGAATAACAGAACATATGGGGGAAGAGAGAGTGGTCTGACTAAGATCTGAAAAAAAATAGTAATTGCAATTAATCAAGGGGTCATGAGAGTGGTGAGAGGGAGGATAGGAAGGAACAAAAAAGAGGAGCTGAGGGCGGTGGTGTAGTGGTTGTGCGCAGAACCACAGCCCACTGGGATGGAGGTTCAATTCCAGCTCCACAGGAGCAAAGGCTGTGCCTGCTACTCCTACCACCAGAAGGCAGTGATGCCTAAAGAAAATTTTTTTAATTAAAAAAAAAGAGCTGATTCCAGAGGACCAATAGAAAGTAGATGTCTACAAAAAAATGATGACAATATGTGTACAAGTTACCTTTATATAATTGATATATAGTTTTTTATAAGAGTTGTAAGATACCTCAATAAAATTATCTTTTATGTAAAAAAAAGTAATAAGGAATAAGCCTTGCTAGCACCTCATTACTTACCTAAAAGCAAACAAACACTTATAGCTAAAGATTTAGTTCATGCTCTTGAATTAAAATGTTGAGCCTATTTTTTTTGCCTATGGTTAAAAGTTGAAATGAGATAGAAATTATACATATTTAATATCCATTGTTTAACAATACATATTGCAGTAAAGAACAAATGTTTCACAAACTATGCAAGAAACTTTTTTAAGTCACCTTGCAAGGTGGTGTTAGTTTTCACATTGATAAAATGCCAAAAACTGAATTCATGTGTTCAAGATGTAGAACAAGTAAAATATGTGTGAACTGCCTATTTTCTGGTTGTGAATTCTATATACTGACCATGTCCTTCAATTTGAAGCTATGGTTAGAAAGCTTGATCACTCAGAGAATTGCCACATTAGATCAGAAACTTTAGTGTTTAAGATTTCTTCTGTAATAATCAAAACTGTAGAAATATATTCACTAGAATACCCATGCTCTTCAGCTTTCCCACAGTGCATATGGAGCTAGAAACTAGTTGCCTTGCTTTACAAATTGTGTACTAGAATAGTAGAATTGTTAATCAGCAGTCCACTAAATTCATTATGGTAATTTGGAGAGTTTTAAATGAATTAACATGTATAAAACTCTCAGTATTGCACATTGAATAAAGGGAACAAAATCCACGTGGTAGTCTGGGTCCTGGAGAAGTGAAAGACAGTGATGCTTTTATGTATATAGAAAGATTTATATCAGAAATTGCTCATATGGTTGTTTTATTATGTTGTTACTGGGTGTGTTAGGGTTCTCTAGAGAAACAAAACCAGGACAGTAGTAATTCTCTTTTTATGTTTATATAGATAGTAGGATATAAAGAATAGGAAATAAACGATTAACTAATCTGTTAAGCAGTACAGAAGGCTTGGAGCAACTCACTTGCTTGAGACCGCTAGTAGACTGGCATTCCGTGGAGTCTTGGGGGCCACTGGGTAGTCCTCTGTAGAGTAATTCAGGGTATCTGGCCCAAAGCAGCAATCAGTAAAGCAGGTCTTCAACAGTCAGCCAGATGACAGAGTCCAAAAGTCCCCAGCTCAAGAGATGTATATCCCAAGAGTGTGGCAAAACCGAGCTTGAAGAAACTTCAACTCACAGCAACACAGTCCACCGATCAGGTGTCCCATGGGTAGTGTAGCTTGGAGATCGAGACACAGGATGAACAGGGCAGCCAGCTGGTTGGAAGATCTCAGAGCAAGACCGCAAGTGTGGGGCTCCATTTCTATCTCTCTCCTTTAATGGATCTTATGTGTTCATTGGCCATGTTGTCACAACAAACCTACCTAGCTTCTTTGGCCATGTTGGCACAACAAGTTTACCTATCACACCAGGTGACTCCAAATTTTTTCAGATCACTATTAAGCCTAGACACAATGAAATGAAACTGCTCAGATCTATGCTGCCTGCGCACTTGTTCCTATGCTTGAGTCCATCGTTACAGTTATAGTATCAATTTGTCTCCTCCTCATTTTGACCCACCCTGTACTTTAACAAGCATTATGTCCTTCTAAAGGGACTGGTCTCTACTGACAACATGTTCAAAGTATGTAAGAGAAAGTCCCTCCATCCTTCCCTCTATGAAACACTCTGACCATAGTTTTTATCAAGAGAAATTAGTCTATCCCATTAGATGGCAATGGACTTCAATATTCTATTCCAGCCCAACAATTCAAATATGCTCATCCTCCTTGGCTTCCTTTATCCAATGTTCGACTTTCACATGTATGTGAGGCAAATTAAGATACCTCGGTTTAGGTCAGGCACACCTTAGATCTCACAGTCACATCCTTGCTTTTAAATACGCTATAAAAGAGTTTTTGGACAGGGGATTTGCCCAATATAATGTGTCTTTGGTTCCATGAGCATTGAAGGTGGATCCAAGCAAGGTAAAATCCTAGACAACTTCAATATTTCCACATGTATCATCATGTTTTCTATTAGTTCATTTGTGAGAATTTTGATTTTCTTTGAACTAACCTGTATGTATTCCATAATGAAGGTTGAAATCTTTGATCTCCATCAGCAAGTACTTAGTATCCTTATTTTCAAGGTTGTGTCATTGCCATATCTCAGGCTGCTAAAAAGACTTCCTCCTATCCTGATGCCACATTTTTCTTCACATGATCTTGTTTCTCTGATGACTTCTGCACATATAGTTTGAATAAGTGTAATGAGTGGATATAACCTTGATGCACACCTTTTCGAGCATAAATCATGCAGTGTTCCCTTGTTTTATTCCCACAACTGTGTCTTGATCTATGTAAAATTTCATCAGCAGCAATATGAAGTGTTCTAGAATTCCTATCTTTTCCAGTTTACCCATAATTTACATGACCAACTCTGTAGAATATTTTGGCATAGCCAGTAATACACAATCAAACATCTTTCTATATTCTCTACTATGGATCAAGATTCATTTGACATCAGCAAATACATCCCTTGTTCCATCCCTTCTTTTGCCTCTGGACTGAGCTTCTGATAGTTCCCTGTTAATATACTGCTTCAACATTTGTTGGATGATGTCTAGGAAAAAATTAGTTGCATATGATGTCAATGATACTGTTCTACAATTTGAAGCTTCTTTTGGACCATCTTTCTATGGAATTGGTGCAAATATTGATCTCTTCCTGTCAGTTGTTCAAGTATCTGTCTTGCAAATTTTCTGGCATCGATGAGTAAGGGCTTCCAGTGCTTCATCGGCTTGTTGAAATATTTCAACTGATACTCTATGAATTCCTGGAGTCTTGTTTTTGTCTAATGTGGTCAGTGCAGCTTTAACTATCACCCTCAGCACCATTGGCTCAAGCTCATATGTTACCTCCTGAAGTAGTGGAATGTATACTACCTCTTCTTTGTAAAATGACTCTGCATATTCTTCCTATCTTTTGTTTGTTTGTTTGTTTGTTTGTTTGTTTTGGGGGAGGCATCACTGCTCTCTGGTGGTCATGGGAGCTACCTAGCCCTGCTCCTGAGAGCCGCTGCTGGATTTGAACCGCCAAGCCTGTGGGCCGCAGTCCTGCACTCAACCACTCACACCACGAGTGCTTAGCCTTTTCCTGTCTTCTTTGTGTGCTTCCCACCTTCATTCAGTGTTTTGCCCATAAAATGTTTCTGTATTGCAGCTTGAGAGTGCATTTTCTTTTAGTGTTTTCATTTTAAGATATGCTGATCATGTTCTTCATCTTTGATTTTGTAACTCTTGGTCTTCCAATATAACAAAATATTTTACTTTGTTTTACAAAATGTTTTACTTTGTTGTCTGCTGTTGCTCTTTGACATTTTTATTCAGCTCTTGGACTTTATCATCTCTTTCATTTACATTAAGTACTCAATGATTAAGAGCTAATTTTAGTCTCTTCTGACATGCACTTTGAACTTTTCTTTCTTAATTGTATCTTTAATGACATTTTGCTCTCTTTATAAATGATGGTTATCATATCCTCCAGCAGCTCATTGGGTTTTTGTCTTTAGTGTTGAATACATCGAATGTTTTATTGTACTGTGCTGGAAATTCAGGTGTGATAGACTCAAGTTTATATTCTGGCTCTTGGGGACTTATTTCCATTTTTTTCAGCTGCAATAAGAACTTTCCTGTTAACAACTGATAGTTTTTTCTAGAGATAACACATTTCCTGGCTTTATCTGCTGCCATCGAGCTTCTACATACTCTCTTCCTACATAAGAAGTACATTTTATTTCTGTGCCATCAATCTGGAGAAGTCCACATACATCATACCACTTTGCATTGCTGCAAAAAGGTATTTGCTAAGTACAAATCATTTGGCTTGCAATTTTTTCGCTAACCCTAGCCCTGGTCTTGAAAATTTATATCTTGTGATCTACAGCTTCACTTCCATTGTCCAGGTCACATTTCCAACTATTGTTCCTTATTCTCTATTTCCTACTTTTGCATTCCAATCACCAATATATTATCTATACATATTTGTATCTATATAAATATATTCTGATCACCAATGCATTATCTATACATTCTGATTGTAAGTTTGATCAATTTGAGACTGAAGACATTTGTAGATTTCTTTAATTTCTGTGTCACTAGTTGTAATGGTTGTTGCATAATTTGAAAAATATTTCCATTAATTGGATTTCCTTGAAGGGAAAATGTATTAATCACAGCATTGTGCTTCAAGGTTGATTTTGTAATCTCCTTTTTGACAATGATAGCAGTAATTTCACTTGATTATGCCATTATCTGACAAGTAAATCTTATGATATTTTGATACAAAATGCACAGACCGAGTTGATTTTTGTTCATTAACACAATATTGAACTTGATGAGTTCTATTTCATTTTTGACAATTTTATTTTTTCCTCATTAAAACACATTTCAAGTTCTAATTATGAACATGTGTATAATGTTTCTTTCTACCTTGAGTCATGCCTCATTAACAAACAAAGATTCTGAAGGCTCATGGTTGACTACTATGAGAAAACAGCTCCTCCTCCATCACCCTTCCAGTATTTCCGACCCAAGGGACTCAACTTCTGACTCAGACATGGCTCTGCTTCTCTTCATTAAGCTTTCAGTATCTGTGATACTGAAGGTTTGTTATGCCAACATAGCCACAGAAGATTGGTGGGTCTGTTGTGATGGCACGGCCAATGAACACATGGGATGAACTGAAGGGCAGAGAGAGGAAGGGCTCAGAGAGTCCTGCCCTCACTCTTGCTTTCAGATCTTCAGACCATAGAGCTGCCTGGTTCATCCTGTGCCTCGACTTCCAAGCAACACTACCTGTGGGACACATAATCGTGGACTGTGGAGCTGTGAGTTGAGGTTCCTTCAAACCCTACTTTGCCACGTTCCTGGGATATGCATCTCTTGAGCTGTGTACTGTTGGACTCTGTCATCTGGCTAACTGTTGGTGACCTGCTTTGCTCTTTGCTGCCTGTGACCAGATAGCCTGGATTGCTCTACAGAGGACTGCTCAGAGGCCCTAAGACTTGCCCTAAGACTTGAAGGATTGCGAGTCTTCTAGATGTCTCATGCAAGTGAGTTGCACCGAGCAATTTGTACTGCTTTATAGATAGTTAGCTGTTGCTTTCTTATCTTATATACCTTTCTCTATATATAAATATATAAAAAGAATTACTAGTGTCCTGATTATATTTCTCTAAGAGAACCCTGCCAGACACAGTATCTGACAACATTTCCATGCTGTGCATATGGTTTGCAATGACTATTTCCTCTATAGCGGTCACATGTTTCATTCTTTGTTGTCGGTTTTTTTTTTGGGGGGTGGGCATCACTGCTCTCTGGTGGTGGGAGTAGGAGGCCCAGCCCCACTGCTGGAATTGAACCTCCATTCCAGTGGGTCGCAGTCCTGCGCACAACTACTACGCCTCCTGGGCTCAGCCCCTTGTTGTCTGTTTTTAGTTAAGAAGCTCCACTGAAACCTGTTTAGTTTGAATGCCAGTGACATTCAAAATGCCAGTGACAGAACTTCTAGCATCACAGCAACACACAAGCCACCACAGTACAACAGACTGACAGAGAAGAAATGGCACATCATGGTGAAAATGGGAAGTCCAAGTTAATTCAAGTCTGTAATATCATATGAGTGGAAGGCTTCTCCTGATTTCTGTAGCTGCAAGGACTGACAAGCAAGAGGCAGGAAAAGTAAAGCAGAAGATCATAGATTGCTGGATACAAAGCTAAATGAATCTGAGATAAGTCTAGTGAATCCAATATTTAGCAGGAGATGAAACAGGATATGAACCAATCTAAGGGAGCAGTAAGAATGACCTAGCCTCCACAATCAGTCAAAGTATACTGAATTATAATGAGGCTGTGACCAGATTAAGGAGGACTATTCCCCCCAAAACTGATTGGGCTGCTTCTTAAAAGATCTTATTATGGAGTTGGCCACCCTATTTTAGATCATATTATGGAAGAATCCTGGATCACCCATACTGATACAAAGCCTATAAATAATAGTTTATTATTATAATATAATAATATGAAAAATATAAAATATTTTGAAATGAATTGATTGAATTATGTAGACATGGAAAGAGTTATCAACTGCATGATAATGAAATCAATTGGTAATTAAAACAATTATCAGAAGTCTACTTTAAAATGCAATGCATGTGTGAGGATATATGCTTTAGTTCAAAAACGATCTTAGAAGTCTTAACAGTAGAGTGGTATCAGTGAATACTTGCAGTGAATGAAAGATGAGGCAGAAACTCTAATTTATTAGGTAATATAGTTAAAAATGTAGGGACCAATAAAGTACATTTAATGAATAAGAATTTTGTAATGTTATCTTGAACAATTTGGTATATTATTACCTGTAATGTTTCACAATGAGAATCAGATTGATTCCCTTTATTTTAAATTCCTGATGAGGATTTTTTCTAATATAATTTTTTGAGATTAATAAAAATAGAAATAGAATAAGAAGACTAAAAATGATAATGACTTAATTAGGTCACTTAACAAACATGAGAATTATACTTAAAATTTATTTCCAAAGGTAATTTAGCCTACTCTAAGATTTAGAACTACAAATTTAGTCCTGATGATTAAAGATTCTGTTAAATTTAGGCTCATATTTATATGTAGATTTTATTTAAAAAGAGAGATGATTATTATGACAATTATGTCAGTCTTTCCAAAAACTCAAAGTGTTTTGTATTTGCAAACTTACTTTGTGGCCTGTAGTTATTATAATACATAAAAGGGAAGCTATTTTAATCAATTAAATAAATATGTGAAACTCTACATCAATACCAATGTTTACTCTTTTTCTGATCCTTAATTATCTCCACTATCTAAGAACAGAACCTGTACAACAGCTATTAAGACTTCAGATATATTGAATTTAGAGAGTGATGGTCATTTGAGACTAGAATTCATATTTGAATACATTCAGTATAGCATTTTAAATGATTCATATTGAGAATCATTTTCATTCAATTCAAAGGGATAATGACTAATATAGTGTGTAAGGATATATATATATATATATATATCTGAAATTTTATTTTTATTATTTTAATTAAATACTTTCATTAGGTGATCTTGCATCTTTTATTAAAATGCATACAATCACTCCTTGTGTCAAAAACATTTTTGCAAATGCTGTCATCATCAGTTTTAAAACATTTTCCATCTACTTGGTCCCTTGATATCAGCTCCTCATTTTTCCTCATTCCTCTCTTTCCTCCCCTCCCTCATGAACATTCGATAAGTTATAGGTCATTATTTCCATATATTAGATCATCTTCTGTTGCCCTTCACCCACTGTTCTGTTGTTTATTCCCCTGGGAAGTAGTTATATATTGACTCTTGTGATCGATTCCCCCTCTCTCTCCCCACCTTCCCCTTATCCTCCTTGTATCTCTATTCTCATTGTTCACCTGAGGGGTTTATCTTTCCTGGATTCCCTGTGTTGCAAACTATAATTTGTAGCAGTGTGCATGTTCTGGTCTAATCTGATTTGTGAGAGACAATTGAGGTCATGATAGTGGGGGGAAGGAAGCATTAAGGAAGTAGAGAAAAGTTGGGTATTTCATCGGTGCAGTACTATAAGCTCATTGCTCATCTCTTCCTTGTGACCTTTCTGTGAGGGGATATCCAATTGTCTACAGATGGGCATTGGGTTTTGACTCTATGTCCCTCCTTCCCCAATTAACATTGGGTATGATTTTGGTCTGGATCTTAAGATGCCTGATACCTGGTCCTATAGATACTGCATGATCACTGAGGGTGGTGTGTTTCTTCCATGTGGGATTGTTCTTTCTTTGCTGGATGGCTGACTGTTTATCTTCAAACTTTAAGACCCCAGACACTATATCTTTTGATAGTGGGACACTATCAGTCTTCTTCACCACATTTGCTTACACACCCATTTTGCCTTTAGTGATTGTGTTGGCAAGGTGAGCATCACAGAATGTCAGATTAGTAGAACAAAGTATTCTTGTGTTGAGGGAAGCACTTTATCTTTCACTCTCTGTCCCATAAATGTCTTTATAATATTACCTCACATGACTACAAATTTTGGAAAAGTAGGTCTAGTCTGAAGCATGCAAT
The DNA here is from genome assembly GCA_004026705.1 of Nesogale talazaci. Lineage (NCBI taxonomy): Eukaryota > Metazoa > Chordata > Mammalia > Afrosoricida > Tenrecidae > Nesogale > Nesogale talazaci. Next base: position 30,202 of record PVJH01014881.1, on the reverse strand, counting down.
TGGTTTAATGGGCTAACATTATGTCTTGTGGAAGAGAAAGGCCAGATTCTTGCTACCTAGATTGTCAATAGGGCTGCAAAGAGATGTACTTTCAACTTAAGGAGGTCATGGTACTGTATATTGCAAATCTTGTCACTTGAAAGCAAATTGCTCCTAAGGGTCCTTATTATCAAGCAGGTACAAAAGAGAAATCATGTGCGCAATTGAAAACTGCTTACTAGGTGCAAGGTAATTTGTTGATTTTCAATGAGATTAAGATCATAATGGAAACAACAAGTACACATGCAATTATAACCAGATGCTTATTGTTGCTTCATGTATTCAAGTTGATCTTTTACTCATACCAACCCCAGATGACAAGAGTAGAGGTAACCTTGGTTGAGAGAGCTAACCTTTCTCAGTTATGATCTTTACAGACATACATTTCTAGGCATTTATCTCACATGGCCACTATTGGGTTCAGTCCTCCACCTTTTTGGTTAAAAGCTAATGGATTATTACTCTACCTCCAGAACTATTTGAACCTTATTAAGTTTATAATAAATCATTATCATTCTCTACATCCATGTATCTTCTTCTATGACCAAATATATGATTTCAATGAGGTGTAGTAGCAATCACTAGCCCTGTACCCTTCATCTTCAAATGTTTGGTAGTGCAATGATCTTCCCTATCCTACAGAAAGGTGGCACTGCTTTACATTAAGATTTCCAAAAGTAAATACTGATCTGATCATTTCTACATGGCATCTTCTAACAAAATAGTCTCCCCATAGATCACAGAACTAGTGCAAGGTTCCACATATTTTCTGAATGTGTCTATTCCAATCTTGTATTCTGAATCGAAAGAGAAACCACAGTGTAGATCAGGAAAGACAGAGGACACATGTACAAGATGAACTTGAATCCAAACTCTATTGATTTTTATAAACACCTACTCTGAATGGTGAACAAATGTTCACTCAGTCTAGATATTAATGTTGTTTCAGAACAAGTGTCTATTTATCCATCAAATTAAAATGGTCCTCCATTTCCAATGGATATGTAATCTGAATATGGTTAGCAGTATATATTTTTAGTGACTTTGGGAGCTCTTCCAATTTGAGGTCGAGTTTGTAAACTAATTCAACTGGGTAAACTGATTGAGGAGTCACATGTTTTGGTGATTAAATTTGTAGGGGGTCAGCAATCCTGGAACTCTTCTATTTATTGAGACCAAGTAAGGCTTTGTTAAGCTGACCATCTCTTAGTTTTGGAGATGTTATTGCCAACTGCTTAGTAGCAAAGGTATTTTCAATTCAAACAATTATAAATACTCTTTTGACTTCACTAACCTAAATGTTAACCGCAACAGCCTTTTCTTTGAAAAGAATTGCCATCCCTCAGCTACTTCTATCTCACATGTGTGTCTTTCCTCATGAGTTTAGCTATACCAGTTTGAAAACAGCAATCATCACATTGGTTCTGAACTATAAAGAAACACCAAATCAAAGTCTTCCAAACATGTTAAGGTCCTTCTTACAAGCTTATTTTTGCAGTTGTGGAAAAGCCCTCTTTCTTTGTGAGGACATTTAATCACCCCAAATGATCAGTGACTGCTAATTAGTGACACAGAAGGGATACTAAATCATAGTGACCCTATAGGATTGCTCAAGCTATAAGCCTTTATGGGAACAGAGAGCCTCCCTTTTCTCTGGTAATACTCCATTTTCTGGTGTATTTCAGCCTCAGGTCTTGTAGTTTGCAGCCCCAAACCTAATCCACAACACCCTCCTGGCCACCTTGGTCCAGTAAAGGCACGCCTGGTAGTTATTTCAAATTTGCTGTAAATAGAAGATAATTTATAAGTGAAAGGATGTATGGCATATTTTATTTAGGAAAATGAATATTTTGTTTGATTACAGTGTATTTTAGTAACATTTGTTTTTAGTGGAAATATGAGTGAATGTATTTAAGTTGGCAAGTAGTTTTCTCTCAGATTAGTGTAAGGGGAACACTGAGACAGAGGTTTCTTCCTCAGGATGGAACGAACAACTACATATGGCTTTGGCTTGGTGATCTAAGATTTCCTAAACTGGTTTGTCAAGTAAATGACAAAGAATTCCTTGGAAAATCCCATTAAATTCATGTATACATTGCTATCTAATTTTAAGTAAACAACAAAGGGAGAGAAATCCTAAAATTTCTGTGCAAAGAAGGTAAAGTTTCTATAAGAAAGGTGAAATTTTCTAGTATTTTTTTAAGATGGAATACAAATGGAACCACATTTCTAAAACAAAAATAAATATAAATCAATTTTCAGATAATGAAACAAGACTAAAGTTTTGTGAATGCAAAATAAAGAAACTGTGTGGTTTTATCTCCTCCACTCCTTTATTGTTTTTTTGTTTTTAAACTCTGAAGATATTCATATTCATTAGTGTCTAGCCTCTAGTTTTATGCTTCATTTACCTTCCTCAGGGACTTCCTATGGGTTACAGTTTTCTAGGAAAGGAAAATGATTCAGATTGGAAAGAGAGTTTTATAGCACATCCTGGTATGAGAACACCATCTGACAGCAGCAATGTATTTGGACATTCTCAGTGTTCTAGAGAGCAGTAAAGAAGTTTCAGGTGATTGAGGGTCAAAGCAGTGGGCACTCCTCTGGTTTGGGGGTAGCATGCTATATTTTATCTTTTTCCAGTAAAATACATTGATATGATTATTTCATGCAGAATGAGGAGTGCTAAAACTTAGGTTTCATCACTAGCAGTTATTAAATGCCTCCAAATGCTCATCTTTATAAAATTAACATAGATTCTTTATGAATTATAGATTCAAAACAAATAAATCCATAAACAGTATGCCCTATCAGTACCAATTCAAATCCAGACTCTTCTCTTTATTGAATTAAAGCCTAATCAATATACCATATTGCAAGAAATATCCCTAGCTTCTATGCAAAACCCAAGAGCTATCCTTAACATCATGATGATGACAGTTAAACAGATTATATTTAAAGTCCCAGAAGATGGATTCCTTTTATTTAATTTTCATCAAAATGTTTTAAACATAATTTATGGAGAATTTTCATTAAAGTTATAAATTTATATGCTATATGACCACACATATTGCTTTTCATTATCATATTACATTGTATTAATACGTTTCATGAAACTGGCTAATTTACTCATCAAGAACTATTACTTTTATTGGAATATATCTGAAAAATCCATAACAAATGTTACAGGATATGTACCATATGTTCTCAACTAAACTAACTTGTGCTGTTTGACATTCTTACCTTCTAAGTTGTGGGTGAGGGTTCATTTGCCACTGGGTGAATGTATTAGATAGTTTTGATTCTAAGAACGAAACTGTTGGAAAAAGCAACAGGTTCTTGATTTTGAACTTGTAGCATTCATTAGGGTTTATCTACTCATTCATGTAACTGCTGTATAAATGACTAAAATCAATTATTTACACTAATGTCACCCAAGAAGTTTCACTAAGGCTCTATAAGAACAGACGTGTTGCCATTTTCTTTATAGCGATGAACCCCAGAGTTGTGCCTTAGCATACTTGTGCTCAATAAAAATCTTCAAAAGAATAGATGATCTGTCATCTCCAAATAATCACTCAATCCCTTTCATCGTTCCTACTAAACAATTGTCAGTCTATCTAAGTATACTCACTAATATGTTTTTACCCTGGCATTAACCATTAGGTATTGAGAAATTAGGAACATAAGAATTGCTACTGTTATTTACAGTCATGCTAGTGAGATTACATCTCACATATTGTGGACAGGCTGTCAAGAGCAATCAGTTTGTGGCGGATAGCATGGTTGTTGACACCGAGGAGTGGAGAAAGAAAGGAAGGTCCTTGACAAGGTGCTGCAAGAAAGGACTCCAAACAGGCACAGCTGTGAGAGTGGCATAGAACTGGGCCGTGTTTTGTTCTGTTGTACACAGGGCCTTTCTGGCTTGGACCTGATGATCAAACAGTAATGGCAATGAAAACATTGGTCCCTCACACAACATTTTTACCTTTTTGGTGGCCCAATGGGAGCCTGGTCATATCGTGCTCAAAGACTCGTTTGCACTGCAGGAAAGGCGCAATGGTTTTACTAATCTGAAAACGAAAGTAGGAGTTGGACCATCACTACCCTTCTTCTCTTTAGCCTTTCTGAGAACTGAAGGATGACCTTTACTCCCCAATGTTTTACAATCCTTTGGAATGGAAATATTTAACTCTGAGTTCCACCCTCCTTTGAAATGTAAACACAAGGCTCCAGGAGATGTGTTTTCAAATATCCCGGAAGGTTTCTCACTACCTCCAGGTTGAAATTCAATAATCTTTTAACTTCTAAGCAATCTCTTTTAACTCAGGTTCCAATTTTCTTTGCCCCCAAAACCCTGACCTTAGCAGAAACATGAACACATTCATACTGTTTCCTGACAATCTGCATATTTCTACTTTTGTACAATCTTCATTTCTATGTCATCCTACTTTATTTCCTGGACTGTTGGGGTAGGCCTCTGTAAGTTTCTGTTTATTATTTCTCCCAGATATAAACAGCAAAATGCAAGCAGGTTATAATATACTCAGAAGGGAACTCAGGCTATAAATTATTTGGTTCAGTTTTTGGTTCCACTTGCTGCTAAACGTGAGTCACCTGTCAAAAATTCCTGCCCAGCTCTCTCCCACAATTGATCTTCCGCTAACACCATGGCTTGTCCAAAAGTCACTTGAGATGAGGACTAGTATCCTTGCTTGCTCTATGTGTTCACACCAACTTCAGCTCTCAGTTCTGATCCTACAGGACCTATGGGAATTTTGTCTTCTCCAGAAACTGACTGAATAAGATGGGAAGGTGAAAAGTTGCTGACCTACAGTGCACTTGTTAATTAATGAAGAACAGAAAGACACCTAGAACCAGCAGATAAAATGTCCCTTCTTACCCTAGAAAGAGCAGCCCCAGACCTGGTGATTCAACACAGCTTTTAGTTCTCAACCTTCCTAATGGTGAGACCCTTCAATACATATATTCATCTTGTGGGGATCCCCCAACTCTAAAATTATTTTCACTGCTCTTTCATAACTGTAATTTTGCTACAGTTATTCATTGAATAATTCATGTAAAAGGGTTGTTGTACACCCAAAGGGGTAACGATCTGCAGGTTGAGAACTTCCCTAGAGAAAGACCTTGTTTGACAAGGAAGTCAGAAGGAGTTTCTCATAAAACTCAATTATAGACAACAGTATCTGCTTGTTTATTTTATTTTTCCCCCTTTTCTCTTGTTTCTTTTGGAATAAAACTCCAAGAAAGTACTGAGCCTAAAAAATAAAAATCCAGGAAAGATTTTCTGAGACTCTGTGGAACTCAGGCTATAACACTCTTCTCACTAAAATATTTCATTTTTTGTGCCCAGGACTGCGGCCCACGGGGATGGAGGTTCAATTCCAGCAGCTGCTCCACATGAGCAAAGCCTGGGCCTCCTACTTCCACCACCAGAAAGCAGCAATGCCTCCCCCCAAAAATAAAATATTTCATAGGTTCTTATTTTAATTAGAATATACATTTAGGGTCTTTAAGATCTCCTAATATTTTACAGGTGTGTCAAATGCATCGCACCTGTTCTTTGTCTGGCTGCTCTTCTTTTTGCTTATGCATGCATAGGTCCTCATTAACTTCTTTGATTATATCAGATTCCTCTAAATCTTATAAACATCTCATGGATCTTCTCTTATACTGCGTTGCTCACCACTCTCATTCTCTATGTTTCTATAATTTATTTGCCTCTTTCTGGCTCTGTTTATAAATCCGTTAGTCAGAGTTTCTGTGGCAGTAACGTAATCTGGTGTCAATTTCAGACTTGAGTGGATTTAGTGTGAAGGGCTGGAGTTTAGTCAATCAGGGCATAGCCAATGAAGACTCTGTGTGGGCATGGCTTTCCTCCTGAGACTGTTGGGAATTCTGGTATCTTCCCCTTGGAATTGGGAGACACAGACTCTATTTCAGCTCACTTCCTGGGAGATGCTCTACGGAAAAGACTTAATCTCTGGGAGATATCCCTGAGGAGACATTCCTGACCATGGCCCTCCCCTGAGGCAGCCTGTGTCCTGGAGAAGCTACAAAGAAACCCTGCCCACACTGAGATGCTCGCAACACCACTGGATCGAGAAGACTTCCAATCCCCTGGTCTGTGATCTTCCTGCATTTGGTGTCATTGCAACTGCGTTGTGAGTCTGAAGAGAACTTTAATGATTGGTAACAGAATATGGGCTAATATCACACTTATGGACTTGATCTGGATTGGATCTAGATGTTTCCTCAAAACCCAATTGCTCTTATATGTAAAATTATATTCTATATACATATGAGATTCTCTATGAATTTGTTTCTCTAGTTTCCCAGGTGAACACAGCTATCTTTTCCTAACTAATACTAGGTGATATTTTCTTGATAAACTACTACATAATATTGTATACAGTCTTCAAGATAGTTATTCAATTATGAACTCATAATGTGACATTCATATGTTTATATATTTAATGCACAGCTTGTTTCTTCAACTCTACACTCTGTGAGGGCAAAAATTATGTCATTTAAGTTTTCTATTGTAGACTGTGGTATGAATATCTGTACACTCATCTGCAGTTTTTGCAATTCTACACCTGAAATGAGGTGGGATCATATAAATCAGATTTGTGAAACTCCGAAATGTGGTTGGTCAATTTTGTCATTCCACTTGGTATAAGTACGTCATCTTAGAAATAAGAATGAAGAATCTTGTAGTCACCAAGAAAGAAGAGCTATGAATGAAACATGTCTTATCCTCAATTATAAAAGTGATGGCAGCAGTAAACAGAGACCGTGGCATCAAAACCATGACATCCAGTGGCAGTCTTCTGCTCCATGTAACATATAAAGTTTAATGACTGTGGGAAGGAGACTGGAATCTAAAATGTGGTGATCTCTGGTTATTTTTCAGCTATAAGAAGTTTTGCAACACTTTTTCAAGCAGGGAAAACACCTAAGAATCATATGACTAAGAGTCTGAGGAACCAGGGAGAGGAATCCATTTAGAATGGCTGAAGAGAGGTACTATAGATTACAGTACTTAATATTTCTTAACATCTATTACTATTTCTGACGGTGAGTAGTTACCAGTTAACTTCTACAGTAAATCACATAATCATGAGTATTGTCTGTGAGTTCTTCTGGGCCATTGTAACATCATCTCATGAAGTAGACTATCATGAGAGAGGTGGTTGATGCTACAATAAGCTAAAGGCTGAGAGCATAAGCGTAACTTATCTCTACTTCTCAGGAATCATAAATGAGCAGGTATCATGTTGGATCTTCCTTCATTCAGGCGAAGCCAGCAGAAAGCAGATGTAGCCCCCATGGCATTTATTTACATGTCAGCTGTTTAACAGAGACTGAAAGATAGTATTCCCTTAAAAGGTATTTATTGAATAAAGGATAGTGGGCAACTCAAAAAGGCTAACACATTTTAAGGGTCTCTTTGTAAGTATAATTACTCAAGCAGATATTTAATTACACTGTGCATTGATGGTTAATTTGGTGTATGGTAGCCAAGGGGAAGTAGAAAACAAACTCTACAATAATTATGACATAGTGCATGGAAAGTGTCTGCTTAAAGTCTGTCAATGCTTCCACAATAGGGAGCAAAAGGATTATATCCTACTTGTTTTGCCATGCCATAGTTAGCAAATGAAGTAAAATTTTTCTTTCCCCATGCATTAAATGCAAAGACAAGAATTTGTGTACCTCAGTCGAATTAGTGACAGATACATATATCTTAGTGTTTCATGATTTTTCTCTCATATACCAAATTTCAAATTTTCATTTATCCATTTATATTTAAAACTTGTGATAATAGCACATACCACAGTTAGGAAATATTGTTTAGTTATTGCACAGATTAGTTACAAGCAGTTAAACATTGCTTAATGAACTCAGTTGATTTTTAAGAACTGAAGACAATTAAGCAACATTGTGATAAAAAAATGCATGTAAGCAATAAAAGGGGAATTTGTTTGTAAATCTAGCCTTAATCTTCTGGTTTCAACTGGTTTGATTTTATTTCTGTAGGCAAGTTTACACTTTCTGTCAGTCTCGGCACTTAGATAAGGATTTAGATAACACTAGGCAGAATAACTTATATTGAAGTGAGGGGAAGGAATCATTTTTCTAAAAGTTGGTTATTCAATGTGTGCTGTAAATATAATGCAGAAGGTAGAATGATCCCAAGTGACCCTCATCATTATATAAGCTTTTCTTTTGTATATGAAAGAAATGCTGTGATATGAATAGCCTGATTATTGGATAGCAAAACGGGATTTTTAGGATTGTAATCAATGTACCAAATCAGTTGACTTTGAATTGTTAAGAGATAGGGGTCAAACAATGTAGACATGGCATCTGTAATGCAGCAGTCATTACCATGACCATGGTAACAGGGTTCAGAAGAGCATCCTAACAAAGACAGACTAGGAAGGAGGACCTGCCAAGCTTTCTCTGAAAAAGTCAACCACTCACAATGTTATAAACATCAGAGAACTGTATTTGATAAGTGAGAAGACATGATCTCTGGTTGGGTGCACACAAAACTAATCTCACTGGCGTTGAGTCTGTCCTGACTTGTGGTGGACTTCTAGGGAGTTGAAATTTCTGAGACTGTAACTCCTTATGGGAATCACATAAACCACCATCTTCTTCTTTCAAAGCAACTGGTTGTTTCTAATGGCTAATGTTAGTATCCAAAGGCTAACCAGGATGCCACTTGGTAGTCAAAGGATAGTTGTGGAAGAGTTGTGTCCTTAAAGTAGACTTGACCAGACATTAATGGTAGCTACTGGAACCACCATTTGCTGTGGTAGCACCACATCAGGAAAATAATCCGAATCATCCATTAATAATCTGAATGTGAAATGTATGAAATATGAATCCAGGGGAAAAAATGAAATGATCAAATTGATGCCTTTGGATCTTGTTCTAAAATGTACTCAAAACACTACCACTGAGTAGATTCCATCTCACGGTGAGTCCCTAGAACAGAGAACCACCACCCAGTCAAAGTCCATAAATTTTATATTAGCCCACATGTCCAATACCAACCCATAAGTCCTCTTCAGACTCACAAAGAACATATTATCATTCCAGGACAATCACAGGCCAGTGGATGCAGAGTCTTCTGTATCCAGTGATGGCAGAAACATCTCAGTGTTGGTAGGGGATTCTTTGGGGCTTTTCAAGCATCTCAGCACTGGCAGGAGTCTGCAAGGATTTTCTGGCTTCAGAAATCTGGTTCCATCAGGGTAAGTTGATGTGGCTTATCTTTCGAGATGTCTCACAGGGAGTCAACCTTGCGTCTTATCAGTAGTGTCCTCAATTCTTTCACGTGCAAGGGGGAAATACTGATGGATTTCCCAGGAATCTCAGAAGAAAGCCATGCCACACAGAGGTCTCTTAGGCTATCTCCAGATTGAGAGGCTAGGTTCGACCCCTACACTACCAATCCTGAAATTGACATGCAATTACATGACAACCATATACACAATGAAATCTTAGCACTTCATCATTATTATGTACAGCCTAAAATCCATGTACTTTTGCCAATAAATTATACACAGCATCAAATGTGGACAGAGTGGGTTTTCAAATCTTGTTTAGTAATATTTGTCCAAAAATCATCCTAGTTCAACTAGTTTCTGTTAATCAACTGAGGTTATACATTTATGAAGGAATGTCATTTCTATATATACTTTGAATGTGATAAGAGAGCTATAATTGAATACCACAGTTGGACAGTAAAAAACTAGATTAAGATTATCTCATTTTTGAAGCATTTCTTTGGTTATGATCTAAAAAGCAGTTGGTGGGTTGCTGACTCTTCATGGGAATTCATACTTTGATCTAGTGTCCTAATCTACTGACATATTTAAGCAAAACTCATGATACTGAATTTCTGTCTATGAAACGAAACATTAGAGAAGATAAATCCTTTGATTCGTCTCCTAGTTTTTGAAACTTTCGATCTTTCTTACTAACGATGTCAGAGGACGCTTCTCAAGGAGAGAAGTGAACTTCAACATTTTTCAAGATTATAAAACAATATTTAAGTAGTCTAATGGTTTAAATAATCACTCATCTGCTGGAAGCTACCTCACTTGCCTGTTGTTGGACGCTAT
>PVJH01014881.1:0-17500 GCA_004026705.1 Nesogale talazaci | reverse complement strand
AAGAACATTTGCGACTTGGAACACTAATTAGAGAACACCTGGTGAACTGTGACATACCATCAAGAACATCATACATGAAGAAAACAAAGTCATTAAAAAGACAGGAAATAAAGAAAATATCATTGTGGAAGCCAGAAATGGTTCTGAAACTTTATCTTGTAGAACAACTACAACAAAAGAAGATGATAACAGAAAAGTGAATAGAAAATCTCAAAGGACAACTCAAGAAGATAAGGTATAATGAAATTGGCAAAGACTTGGAATTAGAAAATGAAAAGGAATAACATGCTTGGCATATATCAATATAAAATAACTAAAGAAAAAGTCCGGTCTTGAGTTGCAACATTTACAGATTTTATGGAAAATATTGAATGATGCAAGAAGTATAAAAAAAATGGAAGGATTACATAGAGTCACTGAACTAAAATAAATGGTCACCAATGAACAATCCCGAGGGGATCAAATATCCACATGCCAGAGTTACTGAAAGAACAAGTACAAGCTCTACTGAAGATATTACTGAAAAACAAGACCTGGATGGATCCTGGAAATATGACAGAGTCATGTCTCTTGGCAGTAGAGATGGTCAGTAAGGGCACCTTCATGTCATATATATCCACATAAAAAGTGAAAATCCTGTTTTAAAAGCTACTACACTATCTTTACAAGGTAGAGCTAGAAATTCCAGCTGGATTATTATAAGGCCTAGTAACACATGATATCATAACTGACAGTAGATGGATCTTGACAGAAAGCAGAGAATACAAGAGAGATGTTCACTTTTATTTTCAAGACTCTACAAATGCATTCAACTGTGTGGATTTTAACAAACTATTAATAGCAAAAAGAACACTATTTGTGGTCATGGGGAAACTACTCAGAATAAAAGGTAATACTTTAAATAAAAAAAAACTGGGAATCCTGCATGATTTAAAAGCAGGAAATGTGTATGCCAGGACTGCAATTTTTCACCATACTTATTCAACCTGTATTCTGAACAAATAATCCAAGACAATGGGCTATATACTGGACTAAGGACAACAATGGAGTAAAGTTTATTAAGAATCTAGGATATAGAGATGATTCAACATCCCTTGATCAAAATGAGTAAAACTTGATTCATTGAATGAAAATCAGGGATTACAGTCTTCAATATAGGTTGTATTGATTGATATAAATAACATCCTCACAAATGGGCCAATCATGATAAACAGAGAGCATATTAAATTTACAGAGATTTTATCTTGCTTAGAATAATAATCAGTGCTCATGGAGGTAAAAACCCTGTTATTCCCTGACATCAAATCAATTCTGACTCAAGGTGACCCAATAGGGTAGGGCAGAACTGCCTCTATGGGTTTCTGAGACTGCAAATTTTTATCGGAGTAGAAAACTCTTTCTGCCCAACAGTGAGCAAAACTTGTGAATTGCAGTCCAGTGAGCAGCCATTATGCCACCAGAGATGCTCATGAAGTTTGGAGTCAAGAAATCAAGCAATGTGTTGCATGAGGAAAATAAGTTACATGAGCTATCTATAAAGTATTGACGAGTAAGGATGCCATTTAGAGGACTTGGATATGTCTTACACAAGACAGGCTATTGTCAATTCCCTCATATTCATGTCTGTCATCTGTCAGTTTGTCATAATGTGGTGACTTCTGTGTTGCTATGATGTTGAAAGCTATGTCACTAGTATTTAAACTGCTGAAAAGGTTACCCAAGGTGAACAGGTTTCAAAGGAGGTTCTAGACTAAAAACACATAATGAAGAAGGACTCAGCTTCCCACTTCAGAGCAAGAAACAAAAATCTTATTCATATACCTTCAAACCTTGTCGGATACTGAAGGCCTAAAGAATGGAAGAAGAACATAGTCAAAGGTCATGCTAGAGGATGGGCCCATTCTGTCTGGGAGGACAGTCAAAATATGACTGAGGAGGGACTGATTTCTGTGAATGGAGTTCAGAGTGATGACATCAGTTAGACAAAGCTTGTGGAGTCTTCAGGATCTTCATTTTCTGATGGGGAACAACTCAAAGTAAGGAAGAAGATGTGCAGAAGTCTGAATGAGCAAAACTTTGAAGGTGCAAAGCATGAATCTATAGAAGTTGGAAGCAGTCAAAAATGAAATAGAACGCATTTGAAACCCTAGGAATAATTCTACCCTATTCCATCTCCACTTCAAAGAAGAAGGAAAACAAAGGGAACACACTGTTACCAAGTTGATTCTGATTCCTGGTGACCCAAATCCATCCTGTGGATGCCTAAGATTGTTAGCTCTTTTTCCTCCCGAGTAGCTGTTCATAGATTTGCACTGATTGCCTCATGCTTAGCAACTCAACAAGCAGTCCACTGCCACCAGGGATTCTTCCTTTTCTAAAAGATTACTATGCATTGGAATCAACCTGGCATCAATGGAGATACTTAATCTATTCTGAGATCTGCATATTTAATACTCAGAGTTAGTCCTATCAAAAGTTTATACATGAGCAATGGCATCCACATTATCCTTTTATTATTCTATATCCTAAACTCTATGGTTACTTCTTTCTTAAAATTTCTGATGATTACTTCAGCAGTACTTGATTAGTCATTGATGCTTAATATTTTATTGTGAATCTCACAGAAGCCCTAGAAAATTTAAGTGACTTAACTTATGACAGATGATGGCGATTAAATAGGATTCTACTCTAGTTAACTATGTGACCCACTGAATGATTAAAAAAAAATGAGAGGGAATTGATAACACATTTTATCCTTGACTTGGAACAAAGTGCTTTCAGAAAATTGAAATATATTAAATTTTAATGCTCATAACAAAAATAACTTTAATTGATAAATAATTAACTTCATATTAAAAGAATTGCAGAAGATGCTATGATTGTTTGTTGGTTAGTGAATATTTTGAATTTAGCATAAAATTGTATAAAATGAATTTAACATGTAAAAATAGCTGAGATAAGTGGATTTCAATTAATAGCATAAGTGTTAATTGATGTGAATTAATATTCATCTAAGTATAATTAGAATTTTAAAATAGATTAGCAACTGTTTTTCATATGAAGATAGGCAAAGTCTACTTAGAAGTCAAGGGTGTTCCAAATATAGAAATTATCCAAATCAATTATTTAAAGCAAAATTGATACATATTTCAAATGTTTAGTATTTTATATTTTATAAATGTTTACACAGCAAAGCAGGTTCCTATTAAACAATACCTACATATATTGTTCAGTGACATTTAGCACATTCTTTACTAAATCAGATTTATTTATGGAATTTATTTATTTATTTATTATTACAAAATTAGTGTATCTGTCACAATGAAGGAGCCTGGTCAAACGCTGTATTATTCTGGCTGCTACCTAAAGGTTGATAGTTTCACAAGCTTTGCAAGGGGGAGATGTGGTTTTCCAGTCCCATATATAATTACAGCCCTAGAAATCCACTGGGTTGCCATATGAATCAGAATTGACTAAATGAAGTGGGTATAATGACAACAGCACTGACGTACACAGGATAACATTGCCAGTGTTCCATACATATTTCCTAATACTTTGTTACTTTGTTTTAACCTTGATGTAACAACTACAAAAACAGTAATGAAGAAATTCAAGTATTCTACCAATGTCCTCAGTCTAAAATTGATCAAATATGCAATCAAGAGTCATTGACAATCATTGTCACTTGGGAAGCAAATATTGGAAAATATGGTCTTGCTTATATAGCTAAAACTGAAAATTCCAGTATAAAATTTTGCAAGACTAATGACTTATTCATAGAAAACACTAGTTTGCAAGAGTGCAAATCAGGAAAAGTGTTCAAAAGGATTTTGTCTTCACATCATACTTATTCAATTTGTATGTTGCGCAAGAGAAAGTGGCTTATATTATGAATGTGGCACCAGGATCAATGAAAGTCTTATGAATTGCCTGTGAAATGCGGATTACACCACTTTGCTTGCTGAAAGTAATAACTTGAATTATTTGTTGATAAAGATCAAGGATTGAAGCCTTCAGTATGGATTAAAATCCAAGTAAAGTAGACCAAAATCCTCACTTGTACCAATGGGTAGCATCATGATGAATGAAGAAAAGGTTGAGGTTGTCAAATAAATGGTCTTGCTAAGATCAAAGATCGATGCTCATAAAAGAAGCAGTCAAGAACTCAAAAAGATGAGTTGCATTAGGTAAAGTTGCTGCCCCAATCCTCTTTCTAGTTCTGAAAAGCATGACTGTTACTTTGAGGACTAAGGTGACTCTGCCCCAAGTCATAGTATTTTCAAAGATCTCTTATGCATGTGAAAGTTGGATATGGAATTAAAAAGACCAAAGGTGAATCTAGACATTTGAATCAAGGTGCCAATATAGAAGATTGAAAACATCACAGACTACTACCAGAACAACATGGATCATGAACGAAGGTCTGGCAGAGTGCTCCACTTCATCTGAAGTAATTTGGATATATTTTTAGGAGGGACCAGTCCCTGGAGAAGGGCATCAAGATTGCTGAAGTAGAGGAAGAGCATAAAAAGGAAGACCCTCACTGTGACTGCAACAATGGACTCAAACATAGGAACTATTGTAAGAATGGCATGGGATGCAATATATTTTTTTTACTATTGTACATGGAGACACAATGGACTCAGTGGCATCTAACAATAGCAGCAACAACAACAGCAGCTAATAACACATGTAGGCAAGTTTCTAAGGAGCCTTGGTCGCGCAGTGGCTACTCGTTGGGGGTGATAACCCCAAGGTCAGCTGTTCAAAACCAGCAGCTTCTATGTGGGAGAAAGATTGGGCTTTCTACCCCAGGAGAGAGTTTCATTCTTGGAAACTGACAAGGGCAATATAGGATCACCATGCATTGACATGAAATTGATGGAAGTGAGCTTGATATTTATTTTTGTTTGCAAGTTTCTATGTGGACCGCTAATATATTAAAATTTGTTTTTCCTTTTCTGTGCCCTCCCGATGACACGATACATCTCATGTATTGATTAAATAGTTTTAGTGAATTAAGGGAGAAACATGGCCAGAGATAAAATTCATAGCCTCAAAAAAAGACCACCATTTTCATTCCTCTAGCTATCTTTTAAGGAGCTCTGATGGCGTAGTGGTCAGACATAGGATCACCAGTGGTTCAGTGGGAGAAGGAAGATATTTTCTACTCTAGGAAACAGCTACATTTTTGGAAATTCTCAAGGGCAGTTACACCCTGTACTACAGGGTCACTTTAAATCAGAATTAACTTCATTAGTTTCATGTGGGCTTTTTGTCATTATAAGCTATCTTACACTTTAAGGACAGTCTATGTTTGAAAATCATGCTTTTTTAAAAAATGGGGGGCATTTGAAAAATAATCAGGATGTGTTGTTTTTAATGATATTTCTATTGCCATGAAACCGTTTTCATAAACTTAAGAAAGTAAAATAATGCAGACTTCTTTTTTGTTTTGTTTTTTTTTCGGGGGGCAACACTGCCCTCTGGTGGTCGTGGGTGGTATCCAGCACTGCTCCTGAGAGGCACGGATGGATTTGAACCGCCAAGCCTGTGGGCCGCAGTCCCGCACTCTACCACTTACTTCACCACCAGGGCTCAGCCCATAAAGCAGACTTCTTAACACATAGTTCCTGTGTCTAGAGAGTCTGAACATGGATAGCTGTATTCACTCCTTAGATCATATTAGCCTATAATGAAGATGCTAACCAGACCCCTGTATTTAACTTGTATTCTGAACTCACTCAGATTGATGGAAAAAATTCAGTTCCATTTTATAACGAGTTTATGCAAGACAGAAGAAAAAACTATTTACTCTTGCATTAATGTCACAATAGTTTCTAAGATTGCAGCTACTTTGTCATACATTTCCACGGGGATCTTCTTTTCATAGCCTTTCTACCATACATACTCGTGTATAAGTCAAATTTTTCAGTACATTTTTATTTTTTAATAAATCATTTTATTGAGGATCCATACAAGTTTTATCACAGCCAAAATATACAACTCAGTACATTTTTTAAATGCAGTTTGGGGGATAAAATTAGGTGCCTCAGCTGAAATTCAGGTCCATTTATGCTTCATTATATTTCCACACATGATGCTCTTCCCCAGGGACTGGGATATCCTGAGGCTATGTTTAAGGCGTCACCTTAGTTTCCAAGTGGAATATTTTCTCATCGTGGTTGCTCAATGCACTCTTTACTTTGACTCTATGACACTTTGCTGCCATAGACATCGGTTGTGAATACAAGCAAAATGAAACCCTGACAGTTTCCTACTTTCCTTTTTAATGGAGATGACTCTTATTGGGAGGTTATTTATGCACTTTAAACTGAGTTTAATCCATAATGAAAGTTGAAGTCTTTTATATTTATCAATAAGTGCTTCATGGTCTTCTTGGCTGTTATCAAAAAAGATTGGGTCACCTTCCTATTCCAGGTGGCTCTTTCAATCCTGATCCTATACTATTCTTCATATAGTCTGATGTCTCACAATATTTCTTCAGCAGACAGAGTACATAAGCACAGTTACAAATCTGATGTGTACCTTTCCTGATTTAGAACATTGTAGTATCCCTTGTTTATTAGAAATGCACCCTATTGGCCTATGTACACATTCTATCTGACAAAATTAAGTATTGTAACTTCATTTTGATTATTTTCAAGGCTGCTTAGAATTTTTATGATCAACACAGCTGAATACTTTTGCATCACCAATGAAACCAGTGATCAATCATCTTTCTGATATTCTGATTCTAGTCATGATTTTTTAGTTACCAGGAAAGATGCTCTTCATATAAAGGCATCTTCTGAAACTCACTTGAATTTCTGACAGTTCTCTGTCAATATGTTTCTGATACCTTTAATTTTTTTTTCAGAAAAAAAGTTTATTTTCATGTAATAATATTGATAATGTTTAATAATTTTGCACTCTATTGGATCAATTTTAATGGCATAAATATAGACTTGTCCCAATTTCTTGCCACATAACTCTCTTCCAAATTTTGTAGCATTAATCAATAAGCACCTCAAGATCTGCATTTGATTGCTGAAACACGTTCAAATGTTATTCTGTCAATCCCTGATGCTAACAATGCAACTTGGATTTCTTCCATCTGAACCATTGACTCTTGATCATATGGTAGTCTATGAAATGGCTGAATATTAGTTATGTCTTTTGGTGCAATGATACTGTATATTCCTTTCATCTTCTTCTTATATTTCCTGAATGATCTTTCCCATAAAATGTTTCAGTATTCCAATGTGTGGCTAAAATATTTTATTCATTTATTTAAGCTAAAAATGCTGAGCAGTTTTTATTTTCTAACAGTTGTTCTCTACAAATATCACTGTTATACGTAATCATTTTGAGTCACCCTGTCAAGTCTCCTATTCAATTACACTGTCATGTCCTCTCTTCCTCTAAGCTTTGTAAAGTAGAATGGCAGGGAAAGAGATGAAGATCCTCCACAAGAAGATTGATATAGTGTCTGCAACAACTGACTCAAACGTAACAATTCTAAGGATTGTGCAGGACAGGGCAAATGCTTCCTTCTGTTTTATATATATGTATATGTGTATGCATGTATATGTATATATGCATATATGTTTGTTATGAGTCAGCACCAACTTGGTGGCAGCTGACATATTTTTTTTCTTTGAGTGGCATCACGGGTTATGGACTGAGCTGCTAATAACAAACTCAGGAGTCTGAAAACACCAGCCAATGCAAGGGAGAAAGATGAAATTTCTACATATATATGAATATATATATGACTATCATAGTGTATTATACCTCGATATGAAGAAAACTAAATTTCTCAAAATTATCCCAATTAACAGTGTGTTAGTCTGGGTAGAATAGTGAAATAAATTCATAGACATGAATATGGATATTAGGAAAAGGTTTATATACATAGGAATGGAGCATTAAGAAAGCATACCAACCCAGTCCAGTCCAAAATCTTAAGTCTGATATTAGCCCATATATTCAATACCAGTCTATAATGTCTCCTTCCAACTCACAAAGCACATGCAGTAAAGACATCCCGGTGCTGGCAGGGGTCTTCCCATGGCTCCTCCTTTCTAAGGTTCAAGGTCCATCAGCAGTATCCATTGGTGGGAGCATCTCAGCACTGGCAGGGACCATACTGTGGCTTCTCCGTCCCCAGAGTTCTGATTCCATCAGGGCAAGCCCATGTGGCTTCTCCTCTAGCTCCTCCATTCTCCAGGAATCAGGATCAATCAGTATTGCTGTCATCAGTAATTTATCTCTCAGAGACTGAGAGTCAAGTTTCTCTTCTCCAATTGGGAAATACCACGAGATTTCCCAGAAATCTCAGGAGAAAGCCATGCTCACACAGAGACCTCATTGGCTGCTCATTGGCTATCTCCAGATTAGCAGGCTAGACTCCACCCCTACATCCCAATCATGAAATTGACATCATGAATACATGAGCACCACAAGCAGCATCCTGATAGCCAACCAAAGAAAAAGTTGAAGTTGCAAGAATTTTATTATACTTTAAGTTCATGATCAACATTTGTGAGAGCAATAATCAATCAATGTGCTGCATTATACAAATCTGATTCAGAAGGCCTCTTTAAAGTGTAAAAGAGCAAATATATCACTTTGAAAAGTAGGGCTCATGCTGTGATGATATGTTCAGATATCCCTCTCAAATGTGCAAACTGAGCATGGAATAAAAAGAATAATTCACATCCTTCAATTATGACATTTGAAATAAAATAAGACATACCATGCACTTCCAGAATAACAGTATTTTTTGTGTTGGAAGAAGTAATGGTTCTTAAAAGCATTATTATTTCACTTATATGAGATTATCAGTAGGAACCTGTTCCTGGAGAAACATTTTGTGTTTGGTAAACTAGAGGTTCTGCAAATTATAAGGCCTTCGAAGATATCCATTTATATAGCAGCTGTAACAATGAGTTCAAAGACAGCAAAGTTATGATGGCAGATTAGGACCAGGTGAAATTTTGTTCTGTACACAAGGTCTACGCGAGTAGGATCTTGTTTTAGTCAGGGTAGACTAGAAAAACAGATTCATAAACAGTTTTAGTCAGGGTAGACTAGAAAAACAGATTCATAAACACACATATACATATAAAGGAGAGATTTATGTACAAGAGGAATGGAACATTGAGAAAACATCTCAACCTACTCAAGTCAAAGTCCATAAGTAAGATATCAGCCCATATGTTCAATGCCAATCTATAATTTTACCAATCACACTTATGAACCACAGGAGATGAAACTGGGACAATCACAGGCCAGTGGGTGCAGATACTTGATTATCCAGTGTGGGTAGAAGCATCTCAGCACTGGCAGGGGCCTCTTTGGGACTTCTCAAGCATCTCAGCACTAGAAGGAGTCTTCGTGTAGTTTTTCCAGCTTTAGTGGTCAGGTTCCATCAGGATAAGCCCATGTGGCTTCCTCTCTGAGATGTCTCAGAGTGAGCCCACCTTGTGTCTTGTCAGCTGCAATGTCTCTCCAGGACTCAGCTGTAAGTCTCAACCCCAAGGGGAAAATTGGGCTGGATTTCCCAGAATTCTCAGAAGATAGCCATGCCCACAGAGAGGTCTCATTGACTAGCTCTAGATTGACAGGCTAGACCCCACCCCTACACTCTCAATCATGAAATTGACATGAATACATGCCTGTCACAGATCTATGCCAACATTCTTTGCCAAGGTTGTTCAACATACATTTTTTTAAAGTTTTGACTTTAAAATTGTATTTGCTTATTTATTGTCAGGTGAGGTTAAGGGGAAATATAATGAAGTGGTATTATTGGGTCTTATAAACCAATACCAAATCACGTTCATGGAGGTTGAGTTGATTCCAGGGGATATCAACTCTATCGGACAGATGAGGACTGCTTTCTGGAGTTTTCCAGACTATAATGTTATGAAATTACCTGAGCACAGATTTCTATCACAGAGCAGCTAACAGGTTCCAACTGTAAATCTTTTGGTTTCAACCTCATGTTTAACAGTGTACCACCACTTTTATCTTTTCTAGAAGTATGCAAATATGGACATTGTAATGAAATATATAAATTTATTTTTATTTTGAGTGACATATATACACTTGATTTAGACCCACTGGGACACGTAATCCTTGAAATAGCATTGGATCCTCAAAAAACCAAAAACAGTGCAAAGAATGTACACTATACATACCTAAATGCTATGAAGTTTCCTGCCAGTAAGGAAGAATTATATAGTGTAGCAAGAAGTTCAAAGAAATTTTATTTCACATTCTATTATTGTTATTGTATTATAGGTACATTAAAATGTATTCAACCTGAGCCCATGCTATTTTTTCCTCCCGAGAGAATCACTGCCTTTTATTTCTAATGCATAAAAGACATTTTATCAAAATATTGGAGCCTAAGAATTTAATTTAGAAACCTAAAAGCATACAGAAGGAAAGTTAATTTAGAAATTTCAAAAGCATAAGGCAGGAAAAGCGAGACTTCAGAAAAAAATAAAAGGATGCCTAACATTTTTCTATTGCCCCCACAACTATATCTGAAAAGAAATACAAGTTCTCACAAACCACCCCATGTAAGTCTGGAATGCACTCCTTTGAATTATGCTTCATTAAGACAATGCCTAGTGGTTTTGTTTAGTGTGATGTTTATAGCGCTCCTTGATGGAAGCTTTATTTAGTGATCTTACTCTCGCTGGCATCTCATACTCACTTGAGAGGGAATAATGCAGGAGACTGGCTCCATAGAGTTTTTGAGGTTATCAATCTTTACAAAAGCAGACTGCCTCCTCTTTTTCCCACAGAGTGTATTCCAACCACCAAATGTTCACTTGGAGTTCCATACTTAGGCTACTGCACCACCAGGACTCTTTCATTAGTTACTAAGCAGTAGTAAATGAGGCAAATGAGAGAATTGTCAGTTAACAGGATTTGTATTATTATTATTACTATTACTAAGATTCCCAAAGGCTTCAGACAGAGTAAGTCCATTATCTGAACAAGCACTCTTATCGTAATCAGCCCAAAATGTGACACTCCCTTTAGATTCACAGTAAAATTTGTCCCACTTTTAATATTATGTACTTTGCTTTCATTTAAGTTCTCTATGTTTCCTTCTGCTATTGTTGTTGGGTCTTTAGTGTTTTGTTATTTTTCTGTATAGCTATCTCTGTATATGAAACCCAGGAGAGGTAAAACTGTAGAGGCATCTAATGAATTAGAAGCTTAAAAAGGGCATGACTGTGCATGTAAGTGGGAATTCGAGAGATAACAGCAAGTATAACGATGAAGAAGTAGACTGGTACTGATATTGGTTATAGTTGCACAATGCTCGTGAATATGATTGAACTAGGGAAATGTATGTTATGTGAATTGCATGTCCATGAAACTGTGAAAAACTAATTCAAACAAAGCAAAACAAAACAAGTACAGTTTCTCTGCCCCATAAGGTAGCTCTGGATTAGAATAGATTTGAAGATAGTGGCCTTAGTTAAGAATTTTTATTCATAAGTATTGTTTGTTTAGCAAAAATAATTCAAGATATATTGCTTATGATTTATTTTTCACCACTATACTTCAAGGTGTAAAAACAGTTCTTGACATAAAAGAGCCTATATTATATGGAAAAAGTAATCTATAACTTATTAAAAGTTCCTCAGGGAGAGAGGACGGGGGTTTGAGGGGGGAAGAGATGGGGACCTGATATCAGGGGTTCAAATTGGAAGAGGACGCTTTGAAAATGATAATGACGGTATATGTGCAAATGTGCTTGACACACTGGGAAAATGTTTAGATTGGGAAAAAAGATGTAAGAACAAAAGAATTAAAAGAAAGATCCTATATTAATCATATCAGATCGCTTAATTTTTATGGCATTGCAGTTAAATGGGTAATATCATTATCTTCAGTTAAAATGTGCAATAAGGCAACTTTTATTCCAACACACCAAAATAAATTTCTCCTAATTTCAATAACATCATAACTGTGTTTTATTACTGGAAAGAGAAAAAAATGAGTAAAATAAGGATTAGAGAATGCACTAGTCTTCTATCTGGTTAGAACTGATATTTTTGTATCTTGTAGAAGATATTTCTGGTGATTTATTATGCTGCATCCTCAAATCCCTATTGGGATCACTATTTATATTCTAGCAGGCAATCATTTTTCTTCCAAAATTCAGTTTTTCTCTTTATGTGCCTGGCTCCTCTTTTACTTTCTACATCCTACTATCTATTCTCCCAATGATACGTTTATTTCCTCTTCTTTTTCTAGATGACCTTAACCTCCCTTTGGCATGGTATGTCATAGCCATATTTTAGGATCACTCCTGTATCATTATTTCTGTGACTAAAAGTTTCCCAATCTTCTCACTAATCTTAATGAGTTACAAATTATTGCTTCATATGGCAACTCTAGAGACTTTAAGAATGTTTAGAAGCTAATTTTTGCTTTTTTTACCATAATATGTCCATTTTATTGACAATCAATGATTTCAAATTTATCACTTACATTTTCCAATGGAGAAAAAAATTGAATAAAAAGCAAACAACTGTAATTTAGACTGACTTTGCATTCTTTCACTCCACAACTCCTTCAACTTGGCCATAGCTTCGTAAATCCTCTAGTGACTAAATTCTCCCATAACAGATTGTGTTGTTTTTGTTGCTGTTGTTGTTGTTAGCTTCCACTGAATAAGTCTGACCCATAGCAATCCTATGCACAACTGAAGGAAACCCTGCCCAGTCCTGCGTCATCTTCACTCTAGTTCTTATGATTGAGCCCACTGAGGGAGCCATTGTGTAAGTCAATCTTGTTGCAAGTCTTCCTCTTTGCCAAAGGTCTTACTCTTTTTCCCTTCTCCTCCACTTTACTAGGCATGATGTCCTTCTCCAGGGACAGGTCTCTTCTGATATGTCCAAAGTATGTAAGATGAAGCAATGCCATCCTTAACTCTGAAACGGTTTATCTTCTTGACAGTCCCTGGCACTCTTAATAGTCAACAGCACAATTCACATCCATCAACTCGTCTTAGGTCTGTCTCACTCAATGTTGGATTTTCACACGGATGCGAGGCAACTGAAAATACTGTGGCTTGATCCAGGTGCACCTTGATGATTTGAAAACACAGATAAACACCTGAGGTAGTTTCTGGTTTGAATCAATATCCATCTGGCAACTGCTGTGTTATACCTTGTTCACGTACTCCTCTGAATTTTGTCTGAACATCTGGCATCTCCCTGTAAATGTACTGCTGTAACAGTGCTGGATGGTCTGCAGTAAAATTTGATGTGTATGTGATAGCAATGATAGTTCACTACAACTTGAACATTCTTCTGCACTACCTCCCAAAACATTCCACTCCCATTAATTAGGCATTCAGTATCTGATAATGTTTCAAGTCTCTGCATAAGGTATTTAGTGGAGTGCTCAACCCATTCCTTGTTTTCTCTTCTTACTTGGGGAGCTCAGCTGGCACTTTTTCCCTCTGGGTGACCTGGTGGCCTTGAAATACCAGCGACATAGCTTCCAGCATCACAGCAACACAAAGAAAACCACAGTACGACAGGTTGACAGACAAGGGATGGTATTATACTGTTGTTGAATCTTCTGAGGAAATATCCACTGAAAACTTTATTCAGGCTCCATATATTTCTTTTTTGGGGGGACATCACTTACCTCTGGTGGTCGTGGGAGCTACCTAGGCTCCATATCTTGATGCTAAGGATAGCATCACAGAATGCAGGAAGATTCTGTACTAAACACTTTTCAGTCTCCACATGGGGGTGTGGAGGGGAAATGAAAAGCTAATTGAGAACATTTAGTTTATAAAATGTGAAATATCCACAGACAAGAAGTGCTTATATCATTTAAATCACAAATATGAGATAGGGAATATAAAAATACTTTGTATGCAAAAAACTGATTTAACTAATATGCATATGATACACATAATCAATCATTCCACAGACCATCTATATTTAGCCATCTTTGCATATTATATTATCTGTTGTCAGCATATAGAGCAATTTTTGCCTGGATCAAAACTGATAATCCCAGGCCAGTGACCAGTGTATTAGGTTTGAATATTTTCCTTTACTACAACTATGAGAATTCTTTCCTTTACTTCAATTACAAGAATGGCACAGAGTTTCATTCTGTTGTACTTGGGCTGTTACTTGTCAGAACTAATGCTATGGTCCCTGACAACAATTTCAACAACAATAACTAGCCCTTAATAATCACCAGGAATTTAAGGACCTGCTAGACTATTTTTCATTGAATATTCTAAAATACTATCATTTACTTTCAGAAGCATCAAATGCATCCACATAATAGTAATTCTCATCAAGTATGGATACATACTTTAAGGTGTACTATCGGGGGAATTATGGAACCTGGTGGGAGAGTGGGTCATAAATTGGGTTGTTAAGTGCAATGACAACAATTAAGAAAAACAGTCTCTTTGTACTCCCACCAGGAGTTCTGGTCATGAAAACTCACATGGGAAGACGTTTATTCTCTCTCTTGGAATTGTTATGAGTCAATGTCTAGGAGGGCTTAGGGGGATTTATCTTCTATAACAAGAAAACATGGGAGAGGGGAGCAAATAAGGGAAATTCGATCGCTACATGTTTCATCCATTGCATTTTCATAATAAGGTAGTAACGGTCTCTACCAGTAAGCATCTATTGAAAACAGCCACAATCGAAAAATCTAGAAATATTATCACGCTCTTGCCAGACGTCCTCTTGGGGTGACAACGTCTTTAAAACCCGCGTGGCAATCCCTTACCCACCATTGTGATGCCCAGGAAGACAGGGCGACCTGGAAGTCCAACTACTTCCTTAAAATAATCCAACTTTTGGATGATTATCCAAAATGCTTCATCGTGGGAGCAGACAATGTGGGCTCCAAGCGGATGCAGCAGATGTGCATGTCCCTCCGCGGGAAGACCGTGGTGCTTATGGGCAAGAACACCATGATGAGAAAGGCCATCCGAGGGCATCTGGAGAACAACCCGGCCCTGAAGAAACTGTTACCTCATATCCGAGGGAACGTGGGTTTGTGTTCACCAAGGAGGACCTCACTGAGATCAGGGGCACGCTGCTGGCCAACAAGGTGCCACCTGCTGCCCGTGCTGGTGCCATGAGGTGACTGTGCCGGCTCAGAACACGGGCCTGGGCCCCGAGAAGACCCCCTTCTTCCAGACTCTGGGCATCACCACAAAGATCTCCAGGGGCCATTGAGATCCTGAGTGATGTGCAGCTGATCAAAACTGGAGACAAGGTGGGTGCCAGCGGAGCCACCCTGCTGAACATGTTGAACATCTCCCCCTTCTCCTTCGGGCTGATCATCCAGAAGGCGTTTGACAATGGCAGCATCTACAACCAGGAAGTGTTTGACATCACAGAGGAAGCTCTGCACACCCGCTTCCTGGAGGGTGTCCGCAACGTTGTCAATGTGTGCCTGCAGATTGGCTACCCAAGCCTCGCCTCTGTGCCCGCTTCCATCATCAATGGGTACAAGCGGGTCTTGGCGCTGTCTGTTGAGACCGAATACACCTTCCCACTGGCTGACAAGGTCAAGGCTTTCTTGGCTGATCAATCGGCATTTGTGGCCGCTGCCCCTGTGGCTGCTGCCACCGCTGCTGCTGCTCCTGCTGCTTCGGCCCGGGCCAAGCAAGACGCAAAGGAGGAATCAGAAGAGTCGGACGAGGACATGAGATTTGGTCTCTTTGACTAGTCACCAACAAGCAACCAAAGCACCCTACTTTATTTGTGAAACAAGGAAATAAAAAGGCTTAGTTCTCTGAAAACACTATTATCACAATAGAAAATCTACAGGAATAGAAGCATAATTGGCTTGCTTATACCTTGTGTAATATAGAACTGACTGAAACATCTGTTAAGTGGAGTAATTGAACATACTTCTTCCCTTGTACATACTTAGGCACTATATGTCTTAGAACTTTACTTCTTTATATTTCATCTAGGGAGGAAGGATGTGATAAACTTGAATAGTAACTCTTCCTAATTCTGGATTAAAAAAATATCTAAAGCATCTTCCCACCTGGGGTTGATTTTTTGGTAACCTAAAGATTATCATGAAATGATTAGGATATGTTTGCTCACATATGTAAAAGTAATTAGGTGTGACAGGCAGCTTAAAGAAAGACTATGTGGAACTGAGTTGGATAACCACCCCCCATCTTTCTAACAAGAATAAACACTGAGACTTACTTTAAACCCCAAAGCTCTCACACAAATTTAGATGACTGAAATTGAACCTTATTTGACTTCTTTTCCATATCTCTTCTTAATTTGCCAAATTCATTGCAATTTCTCTTTGGAACATTTGGTTAATAAGTCTGTTAAATGATAACATTCTGAAATGAATACATAAAAGGAGTACTGGAATATACAATGATTTTTTTCAAAGCTATCTAATTTAAATTGAAAAAAAAAAACAGACCTATCACCTTTGAATTACACTCCATTACACTTAATACACTTATCAAATCTGTAATTTCTATTGTAGGAAACACTTTGCTAGCTCATCTGTTTGGATTTTGGAATGGTTGATAGTACCCACCTCATTTTTTTTCTTCACCTCTTTTACATCTTAAAATCACTGTCCTTTCTTACCCCTTTTCAAGAGAGGAAACAAAAAGAAGTCTCAGGGAGAGAGATCAGGTGAGCTAGATGTATGGAACAAGAGAGGCATGTAGTGGTTTCTTTCTTTCTCTCTTTCTTTCTTTGCCAAAACTGGTGCACTGAGATGGTTGCAAGAGTAGGTGCAATGTTGTGATGCAAAATCAGTGCCCTGTCTAAATAGAAAACTTGATTCATAGTTTGACCTGGTGGAATGAATTTCAAATACACTACGAATCAACATTTTTTATCCCTTCAGGAGGTTGTAAGGTGTCCATAAAGAAGTTTGTCATCAATCATCATTTCACCTTTTTTGAAACACAGAAACCTTTCATACACTTGAGTTTTCCCCATAGTTTCATACTTTTAAGCTGTGTTAGACACCAGGACAGTTTCTGAGGCATTTTTCCTGAGCACAAAACAAAATTTCACAGCCACACACTGTTTTCTTAAATTAGTTATCACAAAAAATGAGGTTCAAGTAAAACTGCTTTTATGAAAAAATTCACTGTGACCAGAGAGAACCTACCAAGGAGATGCCACTGGGTGCATTAATTAAGAGAGAGTTGCTAGATGCTTGCCTATCAGGAAAAAGGCATAGTATGAAAGGTCCACCTAGTGGAGTTTTTTACCATTAGGGGAGTACCCCCTCACATGTACTACTTTTAGGGATGATGCAACTGGAAATTCAAAAACAGAAAGAGAATCATAGAAATGATGGCATTTTGATTGCTACTGCCTTCTCATTTATGAAAGTCCAACTGTGATAAAGACATTAACAACAAAAAAGATTGTGATAGATACATTAGCAAAACAGGTATGGCTTTGGA
>PVJH01014880.1:0-55423 GCA_004026705.1 Nesogale talazaci | reverse complement strand
GTGTCAAGAGGGAGGTCAGATGACCACGTATCATATTCAGCCATGGTTCGATACATCACAGTCAAGTTTATTATCATCTCTGTCTGATAGTAAAGCTGTGTGAGTCCCTCGTCTGTGGCCAGAGGGCATAATCTAAGTACTCTGCAGATGGGTTTCGGGCTCCCACGTCCCCCATAGCCTTCTACAAATTGGGTGTTCATAATTTATACTTTGATACTTTCCCTTTCATCATATTTGAATTTTGTGATCATCATCTTCGGATCACACCGGCTGGTGTGCTTCTTCCATGTGGACTTGGAAGAAGTTGACTCCTGGCTTAGATGGCTGCTTGTTTGAATGCAAGCAAGACTCCGGATGCTATTCTGACAGATGGCCAGGCACCAGCTGCTCCCTTCACCACCCTTTGCTGTGGCACCTCATCTTCAGTGATGTCTTTGTGAAGGTGAGCATGGGGCAGGGCCAGGTGGTCATATCCACCTGCCCTTGGACTGGGGCTAGAGTTCAGTGGGGGCCCAGAATCCAACTGCCTGCCCTCGGTTATGAATGATTTTGGTAGTCAGATTATAACAAAAGTCAGCAAGGACAACACTAAACAAAAGGATACCTCCCCACCCTGCAAAAACAAAGAGCATCCTTCGTCATCCCCTGGGGTGTGAGGTGATTGCATGAGTCACACCAATGATCTCCCCAGTGGCATAGGATTCGGGGTACTGCTGATAGCCATGTAGGCATGTCCAACTGTGAGCTGTGCTTGTAGCTTTGTACAGATCGAGTTCTCAAAGGATTGAGCTCTGTCAGAGAGAGTGTGGGGCTTGGTGCCTATGTGAATGCAGATACGCGTGTGCATGTCCCTGAGCTCCCTCGGCCAGCCAGCACCCTTCCTCCTTCTGGGTCTCCCCACTTGGCAGTGAGGTCCAATTAAAGTCTCCCTTCACGTCACCTGGCCCACCTGGCCTGGCAAGTGCACCAGCCACTTTGTGTTACTCTCATGGGAATTGCACCAGGCACAGTGTGCTAACCTGGATGTATGCGGGTCACAGGCTTGGTGTTTTCAGAGAGGGCAAAGACTGACTGCAGACCTGGGAGGGAGAGGAGTCCTCTTAATCATCTCAGCTCCCAGGGCCTTTCTAAACCCTAAAACTAAAAACACCAGACTCCCAGGGAGAGTCCAGCCAAGAGAGAAAAGCGGATTTTCAGGCAAATACCTTTTCAAGGCATGTGCTTATATTTGTACATGTTCACATCCAGCAGAACCCTGACTTACTGAACTCGATCAGCAAAGGGTTAACAGGCAGGTGCCCAGCTGTCAGTTTCTTCTCAGTTGCCTCCCCAGCTGGGTGGGAGGGGCTGGGGTTTACAGGTGCATTGTCCATGTAATGCGTTCTGGGTGTATAATGAGCTTCTGTTTTTAAATTGTGCAGTGCATAGAATGCAGAGAGTCCGGCTTGGCACTCTCCCCGTCCTGTAGGACCCATCGTTCTCCACCTCCACACTCGGAGGACACCCCAGAGAGTCCCCCCTCCCCAGCCCCTTCTCATCCACTCCTCATGAGCCTGCCCAGGCTGCAGGAGCCTAGTTTCACCTGGTGACCTGCCAAGGAAGAATGGGACCCTGTGCCTCTGTGACGAGGTAGTGCTTTGGGCACCCCTGGGCGGGGCATTCTCCTCTGTCCTGGAGGTCAGAGGGTTGTGTGACAGTCATTCCCTATCCACGAGCTTGTTTCTGGGGGGTGGGAGGGGAAACCCTTGTCTGTACGTGTACCCCCTCCTCAGTTGCTGGGCACTGCGGCTGCCTCTTCCTGCCCTGGTGAGGGGTGCATGTGCCACATGTAGTGCTGGGTGAGTCCTTAGCTGGCCAGTCCTTTGAGAGGATGAAGGGGCTTCAAAAACTCCTTCATAGCATCTATCTTGCAATTGCATCGTCCCAGGATCCTTTGGGAATCGCTCGCTGGCTGACACGCTTGGGAATGCAATTACTGGAGGTGCAGATGGGGTTGTACTGTCCTGCTGGCTGAAGGTCGGTGATTCAAGCCAACCGGTTCCTCTGTGGGAGAAAGATGAGGCTCTCTGGTTCCCTGGAGCTGGACCATGGTGGGAACTCCCACGCACTGCCCTGCCTGACGGTGCCAAACGCCAGGATCCACTTGAAGGCAGGGGGCATGGTGGGGTGAGGTGCTTCTCGGGGGCCCGGGGGAGCCTGGGAGCGACTCTGTGGGAAAGAACTTGTGGTCCGATTCCCATAAAGATGGGGCTCTGGGAGGCCGCCCAGGCCCTTGGACTCTGCCCTATAGGGGGGGAGATTGTGCATCAGGATCCCCAGGTCTTTACTCGTGCCTGGCTTCCACAGCACCATCCCTGCTCTACCCAACCCCCGCCCCTAGCAGTGGACCGGTCCCACCCCTCCATATTTTCAGGACACAGGCTGCTCTCCATTGAGTGATGGCACAGCCCTCCCAGTGGGCCGCACATTTCCATGCAGAACAGAAGGGCTTCTGGTTGAGCGGCACCATGGCCCTGCTGGCTTCCAGTCTAGAAGCAGGTCACTCAGCAGAGAGCCTGGTGCCAGGGAGGGGCACACTTGTTTCAGATGCACCATGGTATGTTAGCCCTGTGCCTTCATAGCATCTAGTTGGCATTGACCTTCCCACATTAAACTGAAAGCAGCCCCACCCCCTGTGTCCCTGACTGATTCTAGCTCTGCAGAGCGTACACTCTTCCAGCCGGCCTGCCCGGGGTTAGTTTAGTAGCCCCGTGCAGGACTAATTGCTAGGTTTCCAAGGCTTTGGACTTTGTGGCTCTCCGGTGCTGCTGTCACAGAGATGCCGCAGGTGGGAGCGCTGCAGCAGTTCCACGCTCCTACTGTCAACTTGAGGAAGGGGTGGGGCTGCCAGGTCGCTTGATGACTTCACTCAGGAGGCACAAGGGAGATAGGTAAGCTCCCTGGGGGCCAGGCACACTTAGCGACCCTGTGGGGGCAGTAGGACAGCTTCTGAGGGTGCCCCAAACTAAGGCCTTATGGGGGCAGCAGACACCACTGTTCTCCTGGAGAGTGGCTGGTGGATTTGAACTGCTAGCTGTGTCCGATGTGTCGTACCACGATGCCACTGGGCCCCCAAGAACATCACAGGGGTGGATTTACAGCCCAGAGGACCAGGTGGTCACAGGAAACAAACACACACATCTTCCTTTTTGTTTGCTGAAGGTCAGCTAGTGTAGACCCGCCGCCATCATCGCATATGTGGTGGGGTGGGGGTTGCCCCGCTTTCCCAGGCAGGGATGGATTCTTAGAAACATGAAGCCCTGCTCGGGCCCACGCGGGGCTGTGTGTTTTCCTAAAATACATAAGGTATGGTGCCCGGGGTTGGTGTTGGGCGGCTCACCCGCAAGGTCAGCAGTTCAAAACCCCCAGCTGCTCCCCGGGAGAACGACAAGGCTTTCCACTCCTGTGTGGAGTTAAGTCAGGGAGACTCTCTCCTCTTGGCTGCTGAGTCAGAGTCCACTCGCTGGCCATGAGGGTGGGTCATTGGTTCGGTGCCCTACAGATCTGTGTGTATCAGTGATGGACCCCGTGCTGCCCAAGCGCCACAGACAAGGCGCTGAGGAGTGACGGTGCAGGACTTTAATGCTGCTGCTGTGTGTGTGTGTGTGTGTGTGTGTGTGTGTGATCAGTTTGTTAAAAGCCAATGGGAAGTAACATTTCCCATTAAAGAGGACATTGTTTTCCCTAGGGGTTCCCACTCTGCAAATGAAAACTGGGGTCCTGTTTCCCAGTCTGCAGATGGCCAGAGCTGGCGGAAGCACAGGGAACGGGGGGCATGGCGGGGGGCAGGGAGGGCTGACGCCAGCTACGATGGCAGCTGAGTGTATGTCCAGGAGGGACGGCCCCCTGCTCAGGATGCTCGGCCTCTGTAGCTTAAGAAGTGGGCAGAACAGTTCGGAAGGGCAGCAGCAGGGGTGTGGAGTTCTGGGCGCCACAGACACAGGGCTGGGGGCGGGCAGGGTGCCCGGGACTTACAGGGGCTTGGACTTGGTCTTGATTGGTCTCATCTGCCCCACATCTTCCTGGATTCTGACTCGGGAGGAAGCAGCCCATGGAGCCTGCCTTCCCTCCAGCAAATGGTCAACCACGGCCACACTCGGGAGCCCCGTGGGTCGGCCTGGGGCTGCAAACAACCTAAGTCCAACCCAAACGGGCTGCTGTTCAGTCCACTCTGACTCAGAGCCACCCTAGAGGACAGGGGAGAGCGTGGGGTTCTGGGACTGGGACTCTTTCCAGGTGGTGAAGCCTCATTTTTCTATCTTGGAGCAGCTGGTGGATTGCAGAGACTGGGACCCACGGGTGCGTCCACAAGAGAGAGATGTGGCTGTGTGCTTCCATGAGGCCGGCAGCTGTGGGGTCCCGGAGCCCGGCTTTGCCCTGCAGGTCGTGAGAGTGGGGCTTGGTAAGGCTGCAGCAAGCTTGAGTTTGGGTTTTGTTGCCTCTGGTTGTTTGCCAAGAGGTCGTCCCAGCGTGTGTGCGTTAATAAAATGTGAAAATAGCAATTTTTACATTAAAACGCTACTTAACTGCTGTGTTGCCGCAGAAAACCTCACGGAAGGGAATTTTAGAGATATTTAGCAAGCGTTATGTAAGCAGTCACCCATCGCCCCAGGACCCCGGTTCTAGGAATCCATCCCCAAATATCCTGGCACAGGTGACCCGGCACTTGGGGAAGGCCCTTGGTTAGATCCTGATCTGTGCGTGCAGAGAAGCCCACGGCGGAGACACACGGCTTCTCTTCCAGAACACCACGGGCAAGCCGATGGCCCAGGAAAGTTGTCGTGCGCGTGTTTTAAATTCTGGTTTCCCGGTGGGTTCAGTCGCTGGGTCTGCTCTACTGCTCTGAGCACCAGAGTCCTGCTGGCACAGGGGCCAGGGGCCGGGATGCTCACAGCAAGAGCAGCTGCAGGAAATCAGGGAGGACGGACGGACTTCTCGGAAACCTGCCAGGACTGTCCCACCCTGATCTGGTCGCTGTGGAATGGATACGCTGATGGTACGGGGTTGGGCAGTCCGGTCCAGGGTGACCCAGTTTGAAAGGCAGACATGCTCAGTGTAGCTGTTCCCCAAGATGTGTCACAAAGTTTCAAGTCGGAGAATTCATCAAGGAGGGGGCAGATCATTCTGCTCTAAGCCTGGCCTGCAGGCATTTAGCTCCAGCTGGCTGGTGAGCCAACCCAGCTCCCTGACTGAAGAACCAGCACCACCACCCCCCAACAAATACTGAAGCACTCAACTTTATCTGCCTGGTGAGGTGAGGACGTGGGGTGGCAAGTCCATCCCTCTGTCCCGCGCTCTGGCTCCTGGTCCTGCTGCGGCTCCTCTGATGTCACAGCTCTGTCTTCTGGATCCAGGAGGTTCACTGTGCAGGGATCTCGGGCCCAGAGCACGGGCTCCTCCCCTGGCTCTCACAGGTAATGAGGCTCCCCCCTCCTGCTTCTGAGAGGGCTCGTTTTATACACACCAGGACGGCATTGGCATTACTCACAAGTGAAACCTATCCTCACTAGCTTCCCCCCACCTTCGTCCCAGGTCCATGCAGGGAAAGGTCATTTGGTGGGAGTTAGAGACTCTGGCTGGAAGAGCCACAGTCTGTAATCCTCTGCCCCTGCAGGGTGGCAACACCTTCCATAAAGGATGCCATGTCCGTGCAGTGTGTGCAACAGCCCTGTCTCACGAGGCCTGTCTGTGTGCAGGAAGTCAGCCCCATGTGCTGGGCACTGACTGGCCAGGTGGCTTCTGCTGTCCCCTCAGCCGGGCATCCTGCACACTCTGAATATCAGTGGGGACCATGTCTACCCTCCAGGCTATGTCTGCATCCACTGCTTTCCATGTCTCTTATGCAAGAATGAGGGAAGAGACGTGTGTGTGTGTAAGCATAAGCATGTACACCTACGTGCAGATGTTCTTAGATTTTCTGGAGCACCCAGAGCGATGGTTGCACCAGGCTGGGTTGGACGTGCATGAGAGCGGGGCGTCTTTCATTGTACTTCATGCTACCCTTGGGATCACAGACATCCTCACTGAAACAAAATTGTCCAGGAAAAAGCCTAAGAACTGGGAAGAGTCCCGATGGCTGTCAGCTCAAACCCACCAGGCAGCCCCGAGGAGAAAGATGAGGCCAGGATGACAGCCCTGGAAAATCCTGCGGCAGATCCGCTCTGACCTGTGGGGTCGCTGTGATCCCCAGGGCCAGGGCAGCCTTGGGTTTGGGTTGACTTCAGAACTGAAATCAGATGGAAACAGTGAGCATGACTGGCAGGTGGAGGGGAGTTCTGGTGACCTCGTGGTCCCTTTAGGCTGCTCCCACAAGGTCAGCAGTTTGAAGCCACCCGCTGTTCTGAGAGAGAGACATCCGTCTGCCTCCATACAGCTCCACAGCACTGCAAACTGCAGGGGATAAGTCTCTGTACCGGGCAGACTTGAGTGTAAGCTGAGTTTTTTCAGCGCTATTTTTTTTTAACTAAATCACTTTATTGGGGACTCGTACAACTCTTACCACAATCCACGCATGCATCCATTGTGTCAAATACTTTTGCACGTTGTTTCCCTCCTCATTCTCAAAACACTTGCTCTCTCCTGGGGCCCCTGGTGTCCCCTCCTCATTCACCCCCTCCCGCACTCCTTCCCCCCTACACACCCATGATAATTTATCAATTATTATTGTGTCATATCTTACACCATCTGACATCTCCCTTCACCTCTTTCTCTGTTGTCCCTCCCCCAGGGAGGAGGTTATATGTAAATCCTTGCAATCTGTTTCCCCTTTCTACCCCACCTTCCCTCCACCCTCCCATTATCACCCTTCTCACCACTGGTCCCGAAGGGGTCTTCTGTCTCGCATTCCCTGTGCTTTCAGTTTCTATCTGTTCCTCTGTACATCCCATCCAGCGGGACTTGAAAGGGAGAATTGGGATCATGATAGTTTTGGGGGGGCCATTTAAGAACTAGAGGAACATTGTATGTTTCATCATGGCTGCACTGCACCCTGACTGCCTTTTTCCGCATCCCTGAACCTTCTGTGAGGGGATGTCCCCTTGCCTACAGATGGCCTTTGGGTCCCCACTCTGCACTCCGCCTGTCTGTCACCATGAAAAGGTTTTTTGTTTTTTGATTCAGCACATTTTTTTTATACTGAAGAGGCCCTTTCAGTTCTTTTATGGTAAAATCAGTTTCCTTGGCTTATACTGGAGTATACAGTAAGTCAAAACTGACTGGGCTGGAGTTCGCTTTTTTTTTTGGTGGAGGTATGGGTTATCAAGTATCTGGCCTCATCTCAGGGGAAATAGCTTCTGATCCAGTATTTGGGCTGTGCCTCATGAAAGGTGGTCTAAGAACACCTACCATACAGTTGCACAGGCATCATGAAGTGCACCTGCTTGGCTTGCTAACTGTGGTAAAATTGTTGCTCTGAATTATTAGATCATTTTGAAGAAGGTGAATAGGTGACATATTCATACTAAGTTTATAGAACATGTCACTTTGATGTACCTTGAGTTCCTCAACGGAAATTACGGAAGCATTTGCAGTTACCTCCAATCATGTATGTTTTTCTCTCATTTAATGAGACGTGTATATCCGAGTTCATGATCTTCTACACCTTCTAATCTTTAAATTCTATTCTTTCCATATCTACCTCCATGGATATGTGCCAGTTTGGCACAAGCACCAATGGGTTATCAATCCCAGGAAATCAGTTTCATTCAGGAAAGCATTGCTTCCGTCACACATGCAAACATAGTCGAAAGGCTCTTAAGAAAGTCAAGATCTGGGCTGAGCCCCGGTGGAGTAGTGGTTGTGCGTGGGACTGTGGCCCACTGGGATGGAGGTTCAATTCCAGTAGTGGGGCTGGGCCTCCTCCTCCCACCGCCGGAGAGCAGTGATGCCCCCCCAAAAAAAAGAAAGAAAGAAAGAAAGAAGGTTGAGATCAAATGAAGAGATTTGCAGGCAAGATTGCATTGACCAACCCCACTGACCCTTAGGGTACATCAAAGCCAGCATCTCGCATGCCGTATCATGGTGAATGTTATACATTCGTATAATTACATAGTATCTGTTTCATTTGTAAGGTTATAGTGTATAATTATGTTTTAAAAATAACTCTGGGAGAAAATGTGCAGTTTTACTCACGTGTCGACTGTTCACGTGTTCAGAGATAAGGAAAGAAGCAACATCTGCAAATTTAGTGTTAATGCTGTTAGGGACCAGAATTTATATATCTATAGATAGATAGATATAGATATACACACATATGCCTATATGTGTGTATACATATATAATTTAAAAACATTTTTGGGGGGCTTGTACTACTCTTAACACAATTCAACCATCCACCCATTGGGGACCAGAATTCCTGAGGTGTACGGCCCTGGAAAACCTCTCTCCAGTCCTGTAGGTCTACATTTGGACGTTGTCAGGTGCCGTTGGCCGTGACCCTTCGTGACCCCATGTACAGCAGGATGAAGCTCTGTCCCACCTGCACTCTCCTCCGCATTTTTGCTGTGTCCGATCCTATTGTCGCCATCTGTCAACCCCTCCCACCGGGGTCTTCCTCTTTGTCACTGGCCTCTGCCAAGCATCATGCCCTTCTCCAGGGACTGGTCTTCCCGATGGCATCTGTGAGAGACGGCGTCTCGCCATTCTCCAGGAAGCCTTCTGGCGGCCGCCCCCTAAGAAGGAGCTGTACTTCCTGGGAGTCCAGGGCACATTCTGTCCTCTTTGCCAACTCCATCGCACAGAGGCATCGATTCTTTCTCACTGGACCTCACTCTCTGCCCAGCATCTGCATGCCTTGAGGATGATCAAAAAGACCCTGGCTTGGGTCTTAGTCCTCAAAGTGACAGATTCACTTTTTCTTTTTTTTAATACTTCAAAGAGGTCTTTAATAACAGATTTTCCCAGGGAAATATTGCATCAGTTGATTTCTTAATGACTGTTTTCCCGAGTATTGATTGTGGGACCGGCTACAATGAAATATTGGACCCCTTCATGACATTCTGTCCATCATGATGTTGCTTGTGGGTCTAGTTGTGTTGATTTAAAAAAAATTATTTTAAACTACTCTCTTCTGTTTGAATAACTGCCTCTTGGTTGAGGTCAAAGGTTGGCAAATGGCAGCTCTTTCAGTATGTACGTGCGGCTCTGAAGTAAGCTTTTCTTTTTAATTAATCATTTTGGGGGGGCTCTTGTAACAATCCACCCATCAGTTATATCGAACTCACTCGTACATATGTAGCTGTGATGAGTTTTGTGTCGTTTATACTGAGTTGTAATCCAAGGCTGTCATCTTTGATCTTCACCGGGAAGTGCTAAAAGTCCTCTGTGTTGTCAGTCAGCCCGGCTTGTGTCATCTGCTTATCGTGGGTTTTTAATGAGCCCCCTACGGTCCCTGTGCCGTGTTCTCCCTCCTGCATCCAGTTTCTTGGATGATGTGCTGAGCGGGTCTGACACAGGCACATGCGTTTCCTGATACTAAAACCAGGCAGTATCCCCTGATTCTGTTAGAATGGGAAATATCAGTAAAAACAAATAGAATTCTCTACTTGGAAAAATATCCACCCACATGTCATTGAGGTGTGTTTATGGCTTAGCATATAGCCCATACTGGGGAATTCCCATGTGCATGTGGGAAGAATTGAACTCGGCCATGTCACAGTCCTTGGGGGCTGCACCACACTCTTCTCTGACCGCAGAGATGGGACTTTGATGGGATCCTGAGCTTTGTTGCCCATTTCTCTCCCACCCGATCCAGGACTTCCCAGCACAATTCCTTTCCAAGTGGCCGGCAGAGGTGGCGGTGGCTCCGTGTAATTCTTGAGAGCGAGCCGTGCCTCAGTCTTATTTCTGTGGGAGAAGGCATGAGAGACAGGCCGTGTGTTGCACTGTAGACATTTGAATTTCGTTTCTTGTTATCTTTCAAGAGTTCTGTCGCTGTCAGGTACCGTCGAGCTGGTTCTAGCCCCCTGGGTTCCTTTCTTGAATATCCTTGTTTTTCTCCTCTTCACAGTTAGTGCTTCTGTCTGCCCCAGGATTTGCTGGCTCCAAGGAACAAAAGGTGTTCTTCTGTTTTCTCCTAGAGGCTCCATGGTCTGTGGATTTAGGTAGCTGCTTTGTCTCTATTTTGGGTGTATGGAATGAGAGGGAGTGTGGCATCTGGTGTTTGGACCTCTCCCCCAAGACTCATCCACAGGACCTGTGGCACTCTTTATTTAAGACTTTTCGCGAGCTGTGCTGTCTTACTGCTTCGGCGCACTGACCTCACCTGTCTACGCGCGTCTGTGTTGTGAACTTGGTTCATCCCAGGTGTGTCCACACAGGTGGCCGGCCTAAGCCGTCCCCTCGAGCCTGGGCTGGGCTGTTTGAGACGAGGTGGGCCTTCAGTGGGCGAGCGTCCTGTGGCCGGAGAAGTCGTCTTACAGTGTGCTGCCTGGCCTTGGAGCTCTCTGCCTTCAGCGGGTGGCTGTGATGGGACAGGCCTGCCTCTCGGTGGGGGCTTTCAGGGAGCCTGAGCAGATGGTGCTATCCTGGGGAGATGAGAGGAACAAATCCACAGGCACTCGTATGTGTACAAGAGAGAGCTTTATATACAAGAGCAATTGGATATTGGAAGAAGTCCATAAGTTCAGGTCAAGTTCATAAGTTCGATAGTAGTCCATATATCTGATATTGATCTATAAAGTCCTCTTCAGGCTCATGAAACACATGCAATGACATCGATGCAACAAATGTAAAATATTAATGTGGTGTGCTAATAATAGGTAAACCATGTGCAAGAGAATGAAAGGACATATGGGAACTCTGAATTTTCTGCCCAGTTTTTATGTAAACTTAAAACTGCTCTAAGAAATAAAGTGTACGAATTAAAAGGAAAAAAGAGAAGATGAAAAAGCAGCTAGATAGAAGGAACATGAATAACTAGGACTGACAGAGCTGACATACCAACTCTAGAAGTTTTTGATATAAACCTTATTTTTAAAACAAAAACAAAAAGAAACACATGCAATGATGCCACATGCAAGAGGACCACAGAGCCATGGGTGGGAAGTCTTGTGGACCCAGTGGCGATGTGAGCATCTCAGGGCTGGCAGGGTCTCCACTTGGCTTCTCCAGCTCTGGCACTCTGGCTGCCATCAGCCTGTCTCCATGTGTCTTGTCAGCTGTAATGTCTCCCAGAGAGTGAGCCAAGAGAGTCTCCCACCTCCAAGGAGGAAGACCGGAGTTCCCAGCATCCTCAGGAGAAGGCCATGTTCACAAAGAAGCCTTATTGGCTATCACCTTGATTGACTGGATAAGCTCCACTCCTCTACTCTTAATCCTCAAATTGACATCAGATTATGTAACTACCACAGACGGAAAGCTGGTCTGCACGCAAACCTGGTTGCTGCAGGTCTCTCCTGACTCCTGGACCTGCTGTCTCCCAGTCAAATCCCCTGGTTTCCTCCTTTGTAGGATGAAGGGAACAGGTAGGAGTGGGACTATGATAAGAATCACCTTAAAAGGGGCTGGTCAGTAATAAGCCTCTTTCTTTCTTCCTTTCTTTCACTCCCTCCCCCCCCCTTCTTTTGGTAGGGGGACCCTTCTGCATAAAAATCACATCCTGTCCTTTACTAAATACCCAGGGACAGGAGAGTGTCTAAGATGACATCATGCTCGTGGGGGTTCCCACAAGCCACCCACTGGGGTGGATTATTGACACATGTGTTTTTACTTGTCGTCTTCTCAGCACCAATGAGCTAAGATTTCCCTTGAGGGCAGAGTCTTATTTTCTGAGGACATGTTCGTTTCTTAGACTGGGGACACAGGAGTTTGGGTGAGAGATAAGAAACTAGACGAAGAAGGCAATCAACCGTGTTTCCCCGCAGGAAGGGCCTAGGAAGTGAGCAGTTCATGGGAAGACTCAAGAACCATTTTTAATTTTGAGAGAGATCAGAAATGCAGGTGATCGTGTTTTCGTCGGTGCCCGTCTTCAGTGCTGCCCTAACAGAGAATCATATCACAAGTGTCTGGCTTTTAAGAGCACATTCATTCTGCCACAGTCACTGTGGTAGCTACGTAATCTTGTGTCAGTCGTAAGAGTGAAGGGGTCAGCCTGTCAATCAGGTCACAGTCTGTGTATACTTCCTTGTGGGCATGGTCTTCTCTGGAGGATTCTGGGAACTTCCTCTTTGGCTCTGTTACACCTTTCTGGCAAGTCACATTCAGATAGCTGAAGGAGCCTCATGGGTACCTGAGCCCATGCTGAGATGCTTCCACCGCCACTGGATCCACAAGACTTCCCACCCACCGGCCTGCGAGCTTCCTGCATTTGACATCATTGCGAATGACTACTCGAGTCTGAAGAGGAATTGAGGGAGTCGTATCAGACTTATGGGCTAATATTGGACTTGTGGACTTGATCTGGATTAGACAGGGATGTTTTCTTAATATACAATTACTCTTTGATATGAATATCTCTTATACACAGGAGTGTCCCTGGATTTATTTCTCTAGTTGACCTGGCCTAGCACACTTGCAAAGCCTCTTAGAAGCCTGACTCAGGACACCAGCTTAGGGGAAGGCCTTCTCTCTGCTGGCTCCGGGGGAAGGTCCTTGTCTCCTTCTGGTCTCTGTAGATCTCTGGTGTTCCTTAGAGATTGGCGTGTGTTTGGGCATCAGTCTCTCTCTGAGCCTACGAGGTTGTTAGCACAGCAACACTGGGCTCAAAGGCTATGTGCTCTGTACCTGTCTCTTTTTTAAATGAAGGTCATGGGGTATCCTTTTCTCTGCTTGATTTCTCTCTCCTACCACCCCCCCATAAAATGGAAACAAAAACTGATGATAGTCACACCCCAAGAAAACTCCCTTCCCTTCAATCAGGACTTGGCCTGATAGGGCAGCACACCCCCCTTCCAGTCCCCCTGACAAGTGACTGATCACATCACCAAGGATGAACACCTCATTCTCTGGCTGCCGAATGACGTCATCACATTACTGCTGACCCAGCCCAGCCGGCACAGACTTCTCAGGGGCACAATTTAATCCATGACAACTTCGCTCCCTGTGTTCTTGGCCTGCTGTCACCCAAATTAGCCCCAGACACCTGCAACCTGGTCTCCAAAAACCATCTGGTCTCTCCAGTCCTCTGTGGCCTCCTCTTCCAACCTGCCTGTCCCTCACCTCACGGCTCTGTCCTGGCATGGGTCCCCTGCTGACCAGCCAGAATCACATGGGCCTGGCTTGGCTTCTCCCAGGTCTCTGCCCTCTTCCCAGAAATCCCCCCTTTCTCTGATCCCAGGGAAGGGCTCCTCCTTGCCCTGGCAGAAACCAGAGTTCCCCCATGCAACCCAGGCTGGAGACTGGAGGACGGCTTGTAGTGCCTCGGTGTAACAAAGTTGCTACAACTTTGGCTCGTCTTCCCACCACCCGGTTTTCCCCCAAGCTACCAAATGCCACTCCCTCAAGCCAGCCCCCCCCCTTCCCGGCTCACAGAGGCCTGCCTCCCTCCCTGCCTTGGCAGAGCAGACTGGACGTCTGTCCTCAACCCGCTGCCTGGAAGCAGCGTTCTCGGCCACTTGTGTGTTTGTGATCCTCCCTCCCTGACTGTGGCCCTGTGCTGTGATGCTTACTCTGCACGTCCTGACCAGGTTCTGATCGGTCATCACTCCAAAGGCACAGGCAGTCCCACTGGAAGTCTCATGTCCGTAATTGCAGGCTGAAAAGGTCTGGTCAGAAACTACCCATGTTGGATATTTTTAGTGCGTCAAGCTTTGCAGTATAATTCCTAAACTTGCTGTGAACTCTTCCTGCCTGTGGTGCTCCTGCCCCCCTCTGATCCCTCCATCTGGATGGACCCTGAGATGTGAAGGGGGCTGTGCAGATTCATCCGGCCAGCGCGGGGAGCTGCTGGCTTCCCAGCACTCAGGAGGACTTGGAAACTGGAGGGAAACCAGTGTGGCTAGGTGAACCCCCAGCTGAGCACTCTGCCCTGATCCCCCATCCCCCATACTCCCCAGATTCTTTGATCCTCTTTGAAAGCAGAGGTGAAAGGAAAAACAAGACTGTTCAAGATGCCAGAAGTCCCAGAAGGGATTGGGGCTAGTGTCAGGTGGATGCACTGGCGGAGAGAGGGGAGGTTGATCTTGATCGATGGAAGCCACACCTCCTAAGGGGCTAAGGCAGCGGTTCTCAACCTGTGGGTCGTGGCCCCGTTGGGGGTGGGAAATAAGTGTTTTCCAGTGGTCTTAGAAACCCAGACCCCGCTCCTCTGTTTCCAGGTGAGCTCACATGCAGAGACGCCCAGAGATGAGTGCCCGGTGTGAGATTGTTACCCATGCTGCACCACACTTCAAGACAACATTTCATTGATTTGTCATTAGAAATAGATTCTTCACAATGTGCAATCCCACATTTTCTGTGATTCGTCTGTATGCTTTATGCTCAATTTGTAACAGTGAAAGCACATCCTGTCTGTCATTGACATGACGATTCATCACAGCAGCAACATGACAATGATGAAGGAGCAATGACGATCATTTTATGGTGGGGGTCCCCACCACAGGAGGAGGCACTGTTTGAAAGAGGAGCACCACTGTGAGCGATTGAGCAGGGGGGGGGGGCGCTCTGCTTCTTGGTGGGACCACACAGGGCCACGGCACTGGTTAGCCCATGGTGAGCTGTGGTGGGCTAGCCACTGCTCAGCAGGGGCAGGGTGGAAGCCCACGCCTGAATGGTTCCGAGACTGCCCAGCAAAGGCGATGGGCAGTGCTGAGGGTGCTGGGGAGTCCAAGAGGAGCCCGGGCCACTTGGGGGTCTTGACTGTGAGGAAGCCCCTCGGGAGCCTCTTTCTGAGGTTCGTTTCAGCCACTTTACCTGTGTGGGTTCCCCTTCCTTCTCGCTCCCCGGGATGGGTTCACCGGGAGATGAGCTCATTGTTGAGCACAAGGGGACACTGAGGAGCCCAGTCAGAAGTCCATCTTGAGAAAGTAATAGTGTGTTTGTTTGGCTGACAGACCGTATTATGGAAAACCTCCACCACCTGCACCCCCGCCACCTCCACCTCTACTTGAAATCGCTCTCTGCCCTGTTTGCTCCATGTGAAATGTGGCAAGCTTTTCCACAACCTTGCACGCTTCATGGACTGCACCATCATGTAGACAGACCTTTTAGTGGTAGTGGGTGGGTGGGGGGGGAGTGGACACAGCCTGTCCTTCCCTTTATGCTTGCTTTCCTGTGGTGGTTTGGATCTGAACCCTCCCATCTCCCTCGAGCTGGAGGTCTGACCTCACATGGACTCCCCGACTGGCTTTCTCTGGGGTCCAGACCCCATGGTAAATCGCAGGAATGAGAAGGACCTTAGATGGCCTTATGGTCGGGCCAGTGGTAGGAAGCATCTAGCCATGCTCCACCTGTCTCCTCAAGATGACGTCTGTCTGACACACATGTTCGGGGGAGCATCCAGCCTGCCCAGACACCATGCTGTTCTCATTGGAGATCTGCAGTGTTTCTGGGTAGACCTGGCCAGCCGCATGATGGTCAGCGATGAGTCCATGCGGGTTGTGTAGAAGTGGACTGTGGGTAGAGAGGATGCTCTGGGCTCTTCCTGTCTGCATGAGAGATCTCAGCATCTTCAGCCTTTTCAAGGACTGCTGGGACCATTGGGCACAGAGCTCTCTGTTTCCAGGACACAGTGCTTCCTCCCAAAAGATGACATGCCCCTCCTCTCTTCCCATCTCACTCTCCTTCCGTGTTTCTCTCCCTCCCTCACCCTCCATCTTCAAGGAAGCTCCCTCCAAGTTACCATGTAACTCAGAACATGGTACTCTATCATGTTTGACAGAGGGAGGGGCAACTTAAGAGGACAGTTGAACATGTAAGATTGGGGTCTAGAAACGGGACCATAGCCTTGGGGTGTTGGGGGACACATCAAGATCACTTGGCGTAAAAGACCACAGAGACAAGGTTC
Source organism: Nesogale talazaci (assembly GCA_004026705.1). Lineage (NCBI taxonomy): Eukaryota > Metazoa > Chordata > Mammalia > Afrosoricida > Tenrecidae > Nesogale > Nesogale talazaci. The sequence continues at coordinate 39,444 of PVJH01014880.1, read as the reverse complement.
TGCAGCCTACTGGTCTCTCTCCCCACCTGGAGCAAAGAAGGGTGGAAAGGAAAAAAATAAACCCAAACAAAAAACCAAGTCAAAGATGCAAGGAAATGATGGGTCCCCTGAAATAGTGGACCATGTCGACCTCTGTCTGAGACCAGAGGAGCTAGATGGTGCCCAGCAACCATGAAAACAAGAACGTCTGCATAATGCCTCTGTCCTCCCAACTGTGTGTGCTTGGGCTACTAACTCAGCCTTCCCAAGTTCTTGGCTACAGCCGTAGAACGGACCCCAAGACTGTGAGCAGAGCAGGGAGTGAGGCTCCTGGTGCAGAGAAGGGGCTCAGTACACCTTGACGGCAACACCTTTGATGACAAACTTGGGGTTCCTCAGCCCTCTAGGTCTCAAAAGTGGGTCTTTTTCAAGAACTGAAATCAATACAAATGAACACAAACAAACCCCAATCTCTTACTGTCGCATTAACTGCCACTCATGGCAAGCCTGTGTTGAACTGGGGTCCCCAGGGGTCTCGCTACTTGCTCTCCTCAGAATTAATTGCCAGACCTGTCCTCAAGTCGATTCTGCCTCGCAAAGACCCTGCTGGACTGGCTGGAACCACCACTTTGGGTTCCCAAGACCACACATCGTTATTGGACATGATGGTTTCTTCTTCCTGACAGTGAGCAGCTGGTAGGTTTGAACCAGGGACCTTGTGTTGAGCAGCCCAAAGCAAACCCACGGCACTATGGGGACCCCTTGGTGTGCATTGCTGATCAGAGACCCGAAGTCATGATTGCTGGGGTTTTATCGCTAATTTCTAGGCCTGCATGTGACCTTCAGAACAGGACGCGCTGACTGGCATGAGCGGCCTTTAACCGTGGTCCTGCTACTGTCTGCTGTTTGTGAGTGCCGTCATTGACCCAAGTCCCAGGCCATGCAGCTTAGAGTGCGGTCTTCTCTGCAGAGAGGAAGCTTGGTCCCTTAAACATCCCCTCCAGTCAAACACAGCTGGTGGTCCTGTATGTCCCTAGACCAAACTCCATGCCATTGAGTGACCCCACAGGATAGAAAAGGTCCCTCCCCCTTTGGCTGCCTAAGACTGCATCTTGATGGGAATACAGCCTCTTCCTCCTCCGGAGGGGTCACTGGGTCTGAACAGCTGGCCTTGGGGTAACCCATTCAGTGTGCAGCCCAGGGCCCCTCCACCCTGTGTCTGCTGATGTGCTGCTTCCAGACCCCGAGAAGACCTCTGCCCGGGAGACAGGTGTCCCTCCCAAAGCCAGATGCAGCAGCTCATGCCTGGGCACGTGCTAGGTGGCCTAAGGGTTCTAGTCCAACCACTTCTGCCACCCTTGGGCAGCATCCACTTTGCAGGTGGGCAGGCACAGCTGGCACGTAGTTCCCGGAGCCACCCCCCTGGTTTCTCCGCGCAGCGCCCTCCTGCCTGACTCCTGCTCCTGCCCCGTCTATATTTAACGTGTTTACAGATAATGACGGTCTCGGCCGTGTGCGGGAGGCAGGCAGGAGCTGACAATTGCAGGCTGTGTGCCTGCAGGCTTCTTGGGAGCTCAGCTCATCCCCAGGGCAGCACGGGGCACCCTGCCTCCTCGCTGCCTCCCTCCCAGGGCACTGGGGCATGAGCCACACCACAGGGGAGATGGGCCCTCCACGCTGGACCACAGTGGCCCTAAGGTGAGGAGTGAGGAGCGCCTTTGGGGGGAGGCAGGCAGGGGCTTGACATACACTGCCAGTGGTGGCTTGGAGGGGGCTGCCCTGCTGCTGCGTCTTTGGACATGGTGGTTGTACTGGGGGCCAGGTTAGGGACAGGGCAGCTTCCTAGCCACCAAGGGCATCATCCTGTGTGTGCCCTGAGGCGGGGGCCGGGGAGAGGCCGCAGCCAGAGCAGCAGAGGGCCTGCAGTTCCAGGTAAGGGCTGGCCTCATCTGTGGCTGCTGGGCTCAAAATGCAGATTCCGCCCAAATGCCCCTTCACCTCTTGCCTGGGGAACCCCGGGGCACAGCGGACAGTGTCTGGGCGCCTCCTGACTGCTCAGTGGCCCGCCCTTGGCGTGACTGTGTCCCCACAGATACTACCCGCATGTCTATGTGATCTGTTCCCTGTGGTAAAGATGTGAAGTAGGGGACGTCTCTGATCCAGAGGTGTAAGCCTTCCTTTTAGGAAGGATTTGATGGAAGGGGCTTCTCAGAGCTCATGGAAGAACCCCACTGTCTCCTAGCTGCGTGTCTGTAGGAATTCTATGGAGCTCTCCCTTGGTCTCCAGCCTGCCCGCTCAGGGGCCGGGTGAGTTTGGGCTCAGCCTTGGGGTTCAGCGAGCCTGCACGCAGCTTCCTGCTCAGGAAGGTGGTCGCAGGAGTAGTTGCTTGGCGGATGAGGTGGACGCAGACTTCCTGGGCCTGAGTGTATGGGCAGCACATATTTCTGGTGAGCACGCTCCTCTGCCGATGGGGGTGCTCTCAGGTGGCAGGGTTTGACCTCACCCTCTGGGCCCAGGGCCTGGTGAGGGGCTAGCTGTTTGCTAACCCCCACCCCTGTAAAGGCTCCCTTTCTCAGCAGCGGGCAGGCGGGCGGGCAGCAGCTGAAGGCACAGTAACTGAGCAGGGTCTTTGCGGCATGGCACCGGCATGGTGTTCTGCTAGGGCAGATTGCGGAATCGTGCAGCTGCACCCTGGTGATGATGGCGCCCAGTGTCTGGAAATAACAAGCCAGCAGGGGGAGGGGAGCGACTCCCATTCAAAATCGTCAGTGGGGTGTGATTTGACAGAACAGGGGTTCGGGAGAGGCTTCTCACCTCCCATGGCCCTCTTGCCTGAGGACTGATGTCCAGAGGCCAGCCTTCCAGCGAGGGCAGGGTGCCTGGTTGGTCTCCATGGTGCAGGGGCCCGTGTCTGGCCAGGGCAGTCATGTCGACACCCGTGACATCATTTCCTCAGCCCCAAGGAGGGTCCCCTGCCTGGGCTTCTACCTGTGCGTCTTTCTCCTATTCCTGGTGGCCTGCATGTCTGGGCTGCCCTGCAGCGGAGCCCGAAGTGACTCTGGTTGCCCTACAGACACCATCCCTCGGGTGGAAGCACATCGGTGTCAGGAAGGGGAGCCACTGTGCCAGTGAGGGCACCGCCCCTTCCTCCCTCCTGGAGGCTGGTGTGCTCTCTGGACAAAGGGTGAGAATCACCTGCCGGAGCAGGCTGTGCACCCTCACCTGTGTGAGGGGGGGCTGGCAGGGGGGTTCTCTCTCCCCAGTTGGATGTTCCTGGGTGCCCCAGCGCCGAGCCCTGGGTGGCTATTCGTGGCTCCCTGCCCTCGGGGCCCTCTGACGTCACGTGGTGTGTCACAGTGGAGTCCCATCTGCCTTCCTGGTGATGGTGCTGCTCCTGGGCTGGGCTCCGCCTGCTCTGAGGTACTTGCATCCTTGGGGAGAGAAGCACAGGTGATCGTGGAGGGATGGTGATGGACGGTGCCATGCTGGCTCATGGTGAGCCTGGGGGACAGCAGAGCTGCCCTGTGGGGCTCCCCAGGGGGTCCTCTTTCCCCAGGGGGTTCCCCCGCCCCCTCTTTCTCCCGCAGAGCAGTGGTGGGTTCTAGCCGCCAGCCTTCCCGAGAAGAGCTCAGTGCTTAAGGCCCTGTGCCAGGACATAGGCAGAGCCGGCGGGGCCTCCGTGGGCTGAATAGCCAGTACCATGGCGTAAGAGGAGCTTGAGTTTAAAAGAGCAATCGAGGAGGCTGCCTGCACCCTCACGGAGTTACGAGCCTGGAATTCCTGGCAGGCAGCTCCACCTGTCTTACCATCTCCCTGACCCAGAGTGTTTGGGTACTTGGCTCTGAGAAGCTAATACAGACCCCTGATGGCACAGGGGGATGGAAGCCAGAGGGCCGACCGTTCAAACCCCCTCACAGCTCCAGGAGAGAAACCTGAGACTGGCTGCTGCCCTAAGCTCCCTCCCCCCCACCCCGCAGCCCACCTCCCTGGGGGAAGCAGGTCTTCCCTGCCCTGTGGGGGCTCTGTGTGTAGGCTTCACAGCAGTAGTTAAGAGCTGGAATGTGATGTGGTGAGGTTATCCTGGGGGGAGGTGAAGGCTGGAGTATTTACAGGGTCACGTGTCCTCCCTTTACGCTGGCTCAGCAGTGGGGAAAGAAAATTCACCCGTGAGCCTGTGAAGTCCAGGACGGCTTCCTCATCCCTCACTGGATTAGTGGTGTTCAGAATGGGACTCCCCCTTCGGTGTTCACCCCAGAAGCTCACAGTGGCTTTCCTGCAGCAACCGAAGCTCTTCTGTGCAGGCTAGCTCTGCCCCTGAAGGACCAAGAGAGAGCTGTCTGGGATCCAGAGTGTGCCTGGAGGGAGGGATAGCCCTGGCGTCTCTCTGCCAGTGCTCGAGCATTTTAGGAGGGACTCAAGAGTCCTGTAGGGTCTGACTGTCGGAGGCCCACCATGTGTCTTCAGCCTGTGCACCACGGTTTGGGGTGGGCTCCTACAGCGGCTGGCATCAGGCACTTTCCAGAGCCTCAATACTTGCCTGAGGTATGACCTCCTTAGCTGTCCTCCTGGGGTGGGGGTGGGGGGAGGGAGAGGAGGGCAGAATGCCAGGAGGTGGGGTCTGAGGCCTGGTTCTCTGGGATGCAGGCATTCCCAACTGGTGGAGTTCTGCGGGGGAGGGAGCCTCACCTCTGTGAGGTTGCGGGGCGTGCATAGGGGGTTGGGGAAGGTGTATTTTAAGGGCTGTGTGGGAGCAGCAGCCCACGAGGGCCCTGGAAGCGCTGTCTTTGGACGATTAGGAAGCTTGCACTTCCTCCCTCCCCCTCCCTTCTTCCCTCCCTTCCTTATTCTTCCACTCACCCTGTCCCTCCCCTTCTCCTCCCCCACTTGCCTGTCTCCCCCTCCTATTCTGCTTCTTCCAGTCCTCTACTGAACCGCCCTTCCCACTGGCTTGCCCCCCCTCAGGCCTCTGCCTACTTGCCCCCTCTCTCCCAGTCATCCTCGCAGCCCCTTGTGGTTCATGCCCTCCCCCCGCCCCCCAGCTGGTTCAGGAGGAAGTTCTGCTGTGCTCTGGAGTGGCTGTGCTCTCCAGGCCTTTCCTCTTGGTCTGTGCCAAAGTTGCACTGTTGGCTGCTGGCATCTGGAATCCTGGGGCAGAGCTTCCCGCATCTCAGCCACAGCCACAGCCACACCAGGCCACCCCAGGATGGCAGAGGCCCAGGGGGGCACACCTCTCCAGGATCCCTTCGCTTTCTTTCTTTTTTTTTTAAATCATTTTATCGAGGGCCTGCACACTCTTATTACAATCCACACATGCACATATTGTGTCAAGCACATCGGTACACAGGTTGCCCTCTTCAGGGCCCGGTACCAAGCAGCATCGTGGCTCACCTCCAGACACGGGCTCAGCCCGCACCTCGCTGGCACTGGTAGTTCTTAGTCCAGGGGCCTGTGGACCAAGCCTCCCCTCCGCCTCTCCCTGGACTTTCCCCAAACATCTGGTGACCCTCAGTTGACCTGGCCCCTGTTCTATGAAGCAGCAGAGTGCCCGCCGTGTGGGCAGGGTGTTTCTGTGAGTGCATTTGCTGCACCGTGACCAGGTCCTGAGGGATATTCTGGCAGAACCGCTTGTCTGCACAGTCTGAAGACAGAGGTGACCATGACTTGTGTCTGGAAGCCAGGGTTGCCCGTCTGTGTGTCCAGTCTGTGGCCCAAGTCGGGGTAGAGCCCACCATCTTGGGGTATGTGAACAGACTCAGGAAGTTCTCTGAGTTGGGCAGTTTCAGGTTTGTGGACTGGGCTTGTGAAAGGCCCAGTGGGGGTCCTGAGGATGCTGGCCCCGTGCTGGGCATGTGCCCCTGAGCAGCAGGATCTGAGGACCTCTGTACCCCCTCCACCCAGCAGTGAACCCACACATGGGGAGCTCTGGAAACGATGGATAGATGAGTGGATGGATGGATGGATGTACGGGTAGATGAATGGATGGTGGATGAATGGATGAAAGGAAGGAAGGGAGACAGAAGCTGCTGTCCATGATCACCTTCTCAGCTCAAGGCTGTCCACCATGGCACTGGGCTGGTCTTGGTCCAGCCTTGGGCTTTGGTCTGAAAAGATCTCGACTTCTCACTGGAAATGGCTCTTTTCTTTCTTTTTCAATGTGAGTCTCTGCGTCCTCGACCCGGGGGCCACGATGGCCCCTGTCTCCGTGTGTTTGGGAGGGTGGGAGGAGCTCGTGTGCCCAGCGCCGACAGAAGCGTCCCGGTCTCCCGTCTACCGAGCACAGAACCCGGAGCCCTGGCAGTGTGGTCGCTGCACGTCGGGCTGCGATCCACACACCAGCAGTTCACACAGCAGCAGCTCCGTGGGAGAAAGACGGGGCTTTCCACTCCCACTCGGCCGAGAGGCTCTGAGTCAGCACAGGCTCGGTGGCGGTGGAGGGCCTGTGAGCGCTACCTGTGGTGATGGCGGCGATGACGGCAGTGGCGACGTGGCCACGGTGGGGGTGCTGCAGACATCAGTGCTCAGCACCGGGATGGCGGTGCGGGCGCTGGTCTTGTCGGTGGCAGCGGGGATGCTGACGGTCTTGCCAGCCATGGTGAGGGTGATGCTGGCGGCCGTGACAGTGCGGGTTGAAAGCAGATGGCAAACATACGAAATAGAGCAGAACTAATGACGGCCGGCGAGATGATGGGCGGGAAGCAAGGGCACAGGCGTGCTTGCCAGGGAGCTCCGGGCACCCGCGGCATCAGCCGCGTGCACACCCAGGAGCTTTACTGTCACCAGCAGGCCCCGAAGCGGGTGACAGGACCCCAGTTTTCTGAGTGCAGACCGTAGCCTCTCGCCATGCCCGATCACCCACCGAAGAGCAGAGTTCCCCACACTGGCTGGGAAGGACCAATGCCGGGCACACTGGCTCATCGTCCGCCCACACGGGGCCCTGGATGGAGAGCTTGCCAAGCCTGGCCCATGCCCTTTGCTCACAGCCGAGCAGCCTTCGCCAGTGTAACTGACAGTGTAACCGCATCGGCTTCTTCCCACGGCACTCACTAAACATTTCTGCGCATTGATTTGGCGGCTCGTAGCGGAACAGAGACGCCAAGTTGGTTTAAAAAAAAAACGTGTTTAATAAATACATTCGTGTAGGCGCAGCAAGCAAGCTGGCCGACCCTCTGCGGGGAATTATGCTCGGAGGGGGCGCCATCGTGGAGCTCCAGAGAGGACTCCCCAACCAGCTCACAGGGGACTCTTCACTGGCTGCCCAAGACAGTGGAAGCTCGAGGGTCATTTGGGGACATACAACCCCCTTTGCCCCCCCCCCCCCCCGCTGGGACAGCGTCAAGGACTTGACAGGAACCCGCGGGAAGATGCGATCACTTCTGGGACCCCATTATGACTGTTCTTAGATACGGCGAATGAATGTTGTACATGAACCCCGTTCTCGCCTCACCTGGGCTGTAGGAGGCTCCAGCCCCTGCCGCAGTCCTGCGGTCTGTGCTTTGTGTCTTGAAGCCCTGGGACATTCTTTTGGGCCCTATCATTGCCTCTACGCTGACCGCTGACCGGAGCTTTAGCTCCGTGGGGGGCGGCCGATGGAGGGATGGATTGGGCTGCCCGTGAAGCGGATGGTGTTCTTCTCTCCAGCTGCACGGGGCGGGCTGATGTGCACTGCCCGGGGAGGGGCCTTGTGGGAAGGCAGCCTCTGTTCTCAGTCTCCCGGTGGGGAGATGGGAGGCTTCTCCACGCTAATTTCTATTATTTGGCGGCGCTCCTATCCCAGGCCTCTACTTAAGAGAGAATATAGATTTCTTCAAGACGCACCCATTTGCATTCTGTGTGGGCTGATGTGCCTGGATCCATCGCTCTCTCTATATATACCCGCAGCCGCCTCGGGTATTTTTAAATGCGTGTCCTAAGAGCCGGCTCCTCTAAACTGGCCCCCCTCCCTGTGCGGGGCCTGGGGGTGGTGTAGAGGGGCCCTGCGTGGCTTTGCAGGGACAGTGGACATGAGTCTTGGCAACTGCTGCCTCCGGCACCAAGATGGCCGGCGGGCAGAGGGACTGAGGAGAGGTTGAGAAGGCGGCCCTAACAGGAGGTGGCTGGGGACAGAGACTCTCTGCCGGGCAGAGACACCGGGGCCCAGGGAGAGCCGAAGGACTCTGTCCTGGCAGTCCACAAGAATTCGGTTGTATGGGGTCTTGTCATGATGGCAGCAAGGATCCCCAGTGGTGTCTCAGGTTACGTGCTGGCCTGCTGACCACGAGGTCGGCAGTTGGAGTCCACCACCTGCCTTTTGGGAGAAAGGTGGGGCTTTCTACTTCGAACATGGTCTTGGAACCCATCGGGGCAGTTCCGTCCTGCTCTGTCAGGTCCCCTAGATGGCAGCGGCCACCCCTCCCTGGAGCGTGTCCCTTCATCCGTCCATGCTTCTCTTCTTGTGACAGAGACACCAGCAGTGACACAGCCTTTGCTCACGCAGCTGCCGAATTACTGTGGCAGAGAGAGAACACTGTTGTCTGCAAACCTGGGGTCAGGGGGTCAGTCCATGTTGGGGGTGGGGGTTGAAAGCACAGCATTGCTCATGGGGTCCCTGCTTGAGGGGGGGGGGTCACCGCTCAGGGTCTTCTCACCATCTTCCTACAAACTTTAAACCTGCCGCCTTCTTCCCTGGGTCCCTGAAACGGGTCATGGAGCCTCTGGGCTGCTGGCCCTAAGCAGAAGGTATGACCTAAATGTCATCGCTGCAGAAGCCCCGCCCCAGTTCTGGAAGGTTCTCAGTGTTTGTACACATAACCCTGGGTTGTAAACAGATGTTTTACTTCCGGTCCTCTTTTATGAAGCATAACCTTCAAAGACCCTTGGAGAGCCTCTGTCTCAGAGAAACATAGGTTTACCTGGGTGGAGCCGGGATGGTGCTTTGGGCGAGGTGTTAGGTGTTCGGCTGACAACCACAAGGTTGACAGTTCAAACCCACTAGTCCCTTCTTGGGAGAAAGGTGAGGCTGCCAGTTCCTATCAGAGCTCACAGACTCAGAATCCTGGTGCAGGGTGAGTCCATGGCGTTGGGTTTGGTCTTGGAGCATGTGATAGAATTGAATATATCCAGGAAGAACTGGAGCATTTCAAAGGGGGGTGTTGTGGGGGGCTTCTTATAGGGTCCAGGGCTTGAGCTGGATGCATCTATCTGCCACCGAGGGGGTAGGGGCTGGATCTAAATTCAGAAAACCAAGCTCAGTGTCATAGTCAGTTCTGAGTCAGAGCAACCTGGTAGGGTTTCTGAGACTGTAAGCCGTGTACAGGAGTAGAAAAGCTTGTCCCCTCACCCCTAGAACGGCGGGTGGTTTTGAACTGCTGGCCAAAGCTAACTCACTCTCCCACCAGAGGCCCCAGCTTGTGGATTAAGGACTCAGAAATTCACATCCACACTCACTGTCCTTGAATGGGTTCTGCCTCTGGCGGTTTCCTGAGACTGAAACTCTCTTCAGGAGCAGAGAGCCTCATCTTTCTCTCCTGGAGCCAGCGATGGTCTCAAACTGCTGACCTTGCTGTGACCTGCTTGACACCTGAACCCCTGTGCCACCAGGTCCTCGGTTTCCAAGGCCATACATCCAAACAGGAGCAGACAGCCTCATCTTCTACTGTTCCTGACTGGTGATTTCAAATTGTCCATCTGGCCTAGCGGCCTGTGTCCCATGGGCATCTGGCTTCAAGATAGCCCCCGGCTGCCCCTCAGGTGGACAGGAGGAACAGCTGGTGAGGGCATGGTTGCTCACTGGGCTCGTGCAGCTTCCAGGTGACCTCCTGCCTGTCCTGATGGGCTCCTGGCTGGGTTGTCAGCAGGTGGTGTCCACTTCTCTGTTGCTGGCGATTCCCTCCCCCTCTCTGTTTCTCTGCAAGTGCCTGTGGTGTTGGGTCCCTCTGGGTCGATTGCAGCTCCTGAGGACCCGGGAGAAGAGGCTGTCATGAGGATGTGCACAGGAAGTGGTTCCGATTCTCTGGTCATCCCTCAGCCTGCTCCCGGGAGGAGCTGTTTCCTCCACAGCCCTACGAGCAGTTATACCGGGTCTTGCAGGGTTTCAAGGCATTGGGACGGGCTCTCCAGGGGTGGCGGCAGGAATCTTTGTAGTCACATTTTACTGAGGTCTTTCTCTTGTGGAGCTGTACAGTGGGCCCTTGTGGCCACAGGCACTGGGTTCGGCGTGCGGTGATCCTGTGCTGTGTGTCTGGATAGCAAAGACGTGCCTTCCCCCTTAGGTATGTCTCGGCAGCTCTCCTTTCTTCTTCCATGGAAACTGTAGCTTTTTCCTTCTGCTCAAGTTCCACCAGCCGTGCTAGGATTCTGCTCATTTCAATCCTGGAGGAGCGCTCGCTCAGAAAGCTTTCTACCAACTCTCTCAATGGGAACAACCCCTCCTCACCCCCCAGCTCCATTTCTGCTCCCACCTCCAGCCTCAATGATTCCTCCTGACCCTTGGTCTCTCCCGGTGTCCGTGCCAGTGGGATCCAATATCCGGCCTCAGCCCGGTCCACAGCCCAGCACCCCGCATTCCTGGCCAGAGTTGGGCTTCCAGGAAAAGGGAAGAGCTGGGACCCCAGGCGTCTTTCCAGCTTTCCATCACGGCCATGAGAACAGTCGTTCTGGGAACCCAGTCTTTGTTTCAATCAACAGATAGAAGGAGGCTCTTTGCAAAGGCTCAGCTCTATGGGACCTGAGGGGACAGTGGCCAAATGTACTCTGGGCACGGTTTTCAGGAGGAAACAGGCCACGGGGGAATCCAGGCCAGGGACAAAGCCCTCGCTCGGGCAGCACTGCCCAGCCTGGAATGGTAATCAACTTCAGTGGGTGGGGGGTGAGAGCCGCCCAGAAGGTGACAATGGCTGGCCCCCCAGGGGCCTGGGTGCTGCTGCTCGCTCTGAATTAGCATCAACTTATAAATAGCGCTGGCCTGCTGCCCAGTGACGGTGCTGGCTGTCCTTTGCCAAAGGCCTGGATGGGTGGCTTGGCTGTGAGTCTCTCCTCGCAGGGCTGGGTGACCTTAGAGCGGAAGGAGGTGGGTGAGCAGGGACACAGCCTGCTGGAAGGAGCAGTCCGCTTGTCCGGCTGTCTGTAGACACCCCTTCCACGGGCCAGCCCACTTAGTCTTCCCCCAGCCCTCGGAGGCAGAGCAGGTACCAGCCCACTCATGCCACCGACGAGGACGCCGAGTCCAGGCAGGTGATGCGGAGTCTGCCAGGGGGCCCAAGATGCACTGGCCTCCCCAAGCGTGGAGCCTTCCCCAGTGGTGAGTGAGTCTGTCGAGGTGCGCGTTGTCCTTGGGGAGCCTGTGACCCTGGAAACGCTGGTTTCCCCCGTGCGAGGGGGTGATGATCAGGGTACCACCCACCACCTTTCCGAAGCTTCCTATCCTGCCTGGAGCCTTATGGTTTGGTATTTCAGGCGACCTGATGGACCTGGTAGCTGTTTCTACTCATCCCCAGATTTCAGTGATTTTTTTTTTTTTATAAAGCAACAATTTGACTTACAGTTTGTATATGAGCACGTCCGGCTGGACTCAGCTGGGCGCTTCTTGGCCAGATGAGGGGAGAAAGGAGAAAAGGGAAGGAACCAGGAAAGAGTAAGGAAACTAGGTCAATGAGAGACCAGGACGGCAGGAGAGAGAGGGAGAGAGAACCTTCTATAAAGACCAGGAGGGGAGGCAGTCAAGAGGGGATTGAAGTGGTTCTTCAGTGAGCTATTGGTATGACTGGGGCCGCGCCCTTTGTCTCTCAGAGCTTCCTTGACATCATTTGTATTCTTGAGGGTAACAAAGACCCTTCTAGTGTGTGGACATCCTGCATGCGTGTGCACATTCTCTGAATGTGCACCTTCTCTGTGTACTACAAAAGTCTTGGTGTCATTTTTCTTTTTGTTTTTAAACATTTTATTAGGGGCTCATACAACTCTTATCACAATCCATACATCCATCCATTGCATGTCTAGCACATGTGTATATGTGTTGCCTCCATCATTCCCAAAACATCTGCTTTCTATTTAAGCCTTGGTATCGGCTCTTCATTTTCCCTCTCCCTCTCTTTTCTCCCCTCTCTTCTCAACCTTTGATAATTTATAAATTATTATTACTTTGTCATATTGTACACTGTCCAATGTATCCCTTTACCCACTTCCCTATTGTCCATCCCCCCCCCCCCCAGGAGGTTATCTGTAGATCCTTGTAATCACTTCTCCCTTTCTACCTCACCCTCTCTTTACCCTCCCAGTATTGCCACTCCCATGCCGGTCCTGAAGGGATCATCTGCCCTGGATTCCCTGTTTCCAGTTCCTGTTTGTATCAGTGTACATCCTCTGGTCTAACCAGATTTGTAAGGTAGAGCTGGGATCATGATAGTGGGGTGGGGGTGCGGAAGCACTGGAAAACTAAACTGGAACAAAGTTGTATGTTTCATCATTGCTACACTGCACCCTGACTGGCTCATCTCCTCCCCAGGACCCTTTCTGAAAGGGGATGTCTGTTACCTACCGATGGGCTTTGGGTCCCCAACCTGTACTCCCTCTCATTTTTCATCATATAATTTTTAGTTCTTTGATGCCTGATACTGGATCCCTTCGACACCTCCAGGTCACACGCATGGGTTTTCATGTGACTTTTCCTCCTCTGATAACCATGCAGACCAGAGTTAGATCTGTCTGCTGGGAAGGGCTTTCACTGGGTCTTCCAGGCTGGGACCGTTCCTCTCCCTTCCTTCCATTTGTGGAGCGTGACAGGCACAGGGAACGGCATATGCAGCCATGGCTGACAGCCCGCCTGGTTGGATCAGTGTCCCAGTATATCCCCCCCCCCCCCCCCCGCCCTTCCTCCTCCTCCATGCTCTTTTCCTCAGACTCCCCCCTCCTCTTGCTGTTTCTGTTGAGAGAGCCGGTTTCTTCCCGGGTCTTTCCTGGTATTTGTCTTTGAGTTTGACTCACTTCCCTTCCGGCTGAGCAGATTGTCTTCCAAATCTGCCTGTGTCTTTCCATGGTTGGCAATGTCGTGGTTTTTTCGGCGATGCAGAATCTCCGAAGCATGTATGCCCAGATGGCGGGTTGATCCATTGTGCCACAGGCCGGGATTTGGGTGGTTTTCACCTTTTGCTGTTGTGGACGGTGCTGTGATCAAGGTGGTTGTACATACGTCTGTTAGGGTTTTGTGATTTCTTTGGGACTCCCTACTGAGGAGAGAGAGAGGGAGAAGGAGAAGAAGGAGAGAGAGGTGTCCTGTGGTTATTTCTGTTTGCACTTGTGTAAGAATGCACCGTGCAATCGTCACCGTGTTTGTACAATCCTTCAATCCCACCAGGCTATGAGTGTTCCGATTACGCCATCTCAGGGGTCCTCAAACTTTCTAAACAGGGGCCAGTTCACTGTCCTGCAGACAGATGGAGGGCTGGACTACAGTGAACAACTGTGAGCAAATTCTCTGTGGGCCGGGATGAGTCGGCTGCTAAGCAGGACAGCAGCGATGGCAAGAACACCCGGCGGGCCGGATAAATGTCCTTGGCGGGTCGCAGGTGGCCACGGGCCATAGTTTGAGGATCCCTGCTCCATATCTTCTCCAGCCCTTGAAACTGTCTGGGTGTCCAAAGTTTCACTCTCAGGGCTGGGCAAGATTTCCTCTTGTAGCCATGGCTGTGAGAGTCTCCTCACAGGCTTGTTGGCTGTCTGAATGTCACCCTGAGTGAAGTGTCTGCTCCTGTCTCCTGCCCCTTTCTATTGGATTATTTGTGATTTTCTTACTGTGGTGTTGGCAGGTCTTTCTAGACCTGCCCCTCGTGCTCCGGTCTTTGTGGTAGCTGGTGAGGGAGGTGCTGTGGCTTCTTGGAAAAGGGCAGACAGCCCTGGCTGCAAGATGGTGGTGAGTACTGGGGAGGGGGCTCAGAGGAGAAGTCGCGCTCCCCAGGTTGGCTCTGGGCAGTTGGGACACCCCAAACTGAGAAATGTGTGCTCAGAGCTCTCTGAGAGCCACACGCTCTCTCCTCTGCAGCCGTGTACTCACTGTGCACTCACCTGTACTGGCGACCCTGCACTCCTGTGTGTCTGTGCTCACAAGGCCCCTCTGGGCTGGACAGGGAAAAAATAAAAAGCGGCCAGCAGCACATAAAGCCTCCCTGGCCCGAGAGGGGTGCTGCTGGTTCTCGGTCAGCTTCATCCCAGCACCGGGCCCTGCTAATACAGATTCCGTCGCCAACGGTGGGATCAGGCCTCTCTCGCTGGTCTAGTTGGCGTCACCTGGAGGACAGCGAGTGTCTGTGAAAGCGACCCAGTCACAACTGGGCCCTTGGACGAGCTTGCGATGAACAGCGGAAAGATGAACATTTCCGAGCAGTAAATTTTGCGTGGGTGCACAGTGGATATTTGGGGAAGCGGCAGTCGCGTGGAGGACGAGTCGCCCCATAGGAAAAGCCCTGGCCCACCGTGGCCCCCTGCGTGTGCCCAGGGGAGGCTGCCTCAGGATCACGAAGCTGGCAAAGCATCCTGGACACCTCCAGGCAAGCAGGAGCAGCGCTGTGTGAGGAGTCCAGTCGAAACAGCCCGCCACAGCAGCTGGGTCCCCTATACTGTGGGTGTGCTAGGAGGGACTGGTTCCGGGAGGAAGGCATGCTTTAGAAAGCCAGAGGGTCTGTGAAGAGGGAGAAGGAAGAGCCGAGATGGGAGAGGCTGACTGGGTGTTTGCAGACACGTGCTTGGGTCCAGGGAGCGGGGGTGGGGCCGCCCTGGCTGGGCTCCATCGGCGTGGCCCTGACGACAGCAGGTTCTGGGTCTCGCTCATTCCCGCTGTGGTTCTTTGGGAAGCATTTTGATGGGAGCATTCACAAAGGATTGTGGGTGGGGCCTTTTTTCAGGTCACCCATTGGATGCTCAGTTTCCCGTCTAGAAGGATGGGGTCAGCACGGTCCTATTTCGCTATGTCTATCAGTGGCTGCTCATGGGGCCCTTGTGGAAGTTGGTTTTGACTCTGTTGGGGGAGAACTGTTTGTGAACTGTTTGCTCTGCTGTTGTGTGCGTGCATGGACCCTGGAAGACAGTGGGCCCCGCCCTGGGTTGCAGGGGAGGGCCTGCAGGTGTAGCGAGTAGGGCCTCCAATGCTTTGGTGTCTGTGCAGCAGCGAATGGAGGGCAAGACAGAGGAAGGACCAGTGGGGCCATGGCGTGTCTAGATGGCCACGGTGGTTACCGATGGGGACATGGCCGGCGAGACCATCCACAGCGCGCTTTAGGTGAGGTTTCAGCACTGGGCAGCGCACTCAACACAACACGCTCAACACTGAATGAGCTCTGTTCTCAAGCATGTCCTTCAGATAAATTTGGATGTTGAGTGGAACAGTTACATGGGCACCCCGGATTTGGACGTCTATCTTCCAGAATGATATGGTAAGAAGGATGCATTTCTCTCATTTCAACTCACCCATTGGGTGATGGTTTGTTGTGGCAGCTCTGAGACACTCATACAGACCCTATATGGCAAGTCCCACCCATTTAGCAGGTTGTGAAACTAAGGGTTAGAGGATGGAAGGGAATTACCAAGACGTGTTCAGGAACCCAGGCCGCCAGTTCCCAGGATTCTGAGTGAGCCCCTTCCCGTCCGATCCCAGCTCATTGTGTCATGGTGAAGAGACTGCCATACCGCGACTCTCACACCTGGCACACCTGGTGTGCGTGCCCTGCAAGACATGGGGGCAGAGAAAGCAGCAGCCTTGAGTATGAGACTGCAAGGCTAGACATTCGGTTCACCATAATTGGTTCTTTGGGGACTGTTGGGTTGGAGGGAAAGAGGATTTCCCCTTTGTCAGCAATGGTGTGCGTGCATGCACCCCTCACCCACACACACGAGCTACAGTTTCAACAAGGGCCAGCTTTGTGCACTTGCGAAACTCCTTCCTGTGCTGTTAATGATACAGAATTCAGAACAGTTAGAGAAACAATGAAACAGAAGAAGAGAGTTGCTCAGGGAGGCGGCTCTCTGGACTCCTCTCGGCAGAGGGGCAAGGTCTGATGGTGGCAACATTGGCGTTTTTAAAGACAAAGTTCTGTTTGACTTGCTTTTTGCAATGGCCTTTGGGCTGAGGTCAAGTGTAGTGTCTATCCTTATCAGTTTAATATCGGATACGTCCTCTATCCGAGGACACTGTATTGAGTGGGTTTGGGGAGCAGGGAGGTGGTATAGGAGCTTGCTCCGTCCAGTCCACGTATTGACCTGGGATTGCAGTACTTCCAGGAATGGTGCACCCAAAAATAAAAAAATTAAAAACAAATTAAAAAAAAGTGAGGGCTGAGCCCCGGTGGTGTCAGTGGTTGAGTGCAGAACTGCAGCCGGTGGGCTTGGTGGTTCAAATCCAGCGGCGGCTCTCAGGAGTGGCACTGGGTAGCGCCCACAACCACCAGAGGCAGTGATGCCCACAAAAAAAAAACCCCAAACCAGAAAAACAAACAAACAAAAAGAAAGTGAATTGTGGACTGCCAGAAGAGGGGGCAGAGTTATCGAGTAAGAAGTGCCTGCTCCCAACTTGTTCTTTAGCTGCCACGGTGAGACGTTTTTCTCATGTGTTGAGAGCCATGGTGGAGCCCATTGGGTAGCAGTCGTGGAGAGGGGGAAGACCCTTCATTAGATGGGTCGACAGGGCCTGGAACAGCAGGCTTAGACACTACAGCAGTTGTGGGCTGGCACTGGAGAGGACAGTTTTGCTCCACTGTCCTTGGGGGTCCCTCACTTGACGGGGCCTAGCAAGGATGAGAAGGAGGTGTGCTGTTTGTTCCATGTGCCTCTGGTCTGCAATACCGCACAAGCCTGGCACGCAGGAGCGCAGTGGTTACGTACCTGAGCTACTAGCTGATGAGTTGGCAGTTCGATCCCGATCAATGGCTCTGTAGGAGAGAAGACCTGCTGGTCTTGCATAAAGATCACACCCTTGAAGACCCCGAGTGGGGGGGGGGGTTCCTGTCGCCTGGGGAGGGCTGGGAGCCTGCATGGACTTGGTGGCACCCCACAGAAACAGCTCAAGCACAGTCCTGGTTTGTGAACAAGACAGCGTAAGAACTCTGGTCAGGAGGTGTCCTCAAGTCCGTTATGCATCCTAGGGACACTTCTCTGTAGAGCTGGAGCCAGCCCCGTGTCACTTTCCCAAGTGTTCTGATTCTGAGCCCACCGTGCCAGCCACCGTGCCCATCCATCTTGGCAAGGCCCTTCCTCCTGTGCCCTGGCCCTCTGCCTTACCCAGCATGATGTCCTTCTCCAGGAACTGGTCTCTCCTGACAATAGTCCAAAGGAGGTGAGGTGAAGCTCCCCCGCCCCCCGCGGAGCATTCAGGCTGTGCGTCTTCCAGACAGATTGATGTTTCCTCTCTGCAGTCTGGTACTTCCCATGGTCTTCCCAACACCACCATTCAAACGTGTTGGATTCTTTTTGTCTCTGTTATTTCCAGTGTCGAATGAGGGTGTTGAAAATCCCATGAGTTGGGGCAGGAGCACCTTGGTCCCTGAGGTAGCATCTTTGCTTCTAAGCACGCTAAATGGACCTTGTTGTGTCATGTGCATCTCGCACAGGTTGCTCATAAGCCTTCCCCCAGTCTTGACACTGCATTCTTCCTCTAAACGGAGTGAATATCGTGAAAGGATATAACTCCAATGAACACCTTTCCGGATTTTAAACCACGTGGTATTTCCTGGTTCTGTTCAGAGGCGTGCCTCCTGATGCCCATACAAGTTCTACGTGAGCAAATCAAGTGTTTGGGGGTTCCCATTCTCGTCAAGGCTGTCTATAACGTGTTAGGATCCACACAGTCGGAGGCCTTTGCAGAGTCAGTGAAAAACAAGCAAACATCTTTCTGGTATTCTCTGCTTTCCGTCAAAATCCACCTGACATCCTCGGTAACACCCCTGGTTCCACGTCCTCTTCAGAATCGGCCCTGGGCCTGTGATGGCTCCCCGTCAAGGCGCCGCTGCACCCAGGGCTGGGTGAGCTTCAGCAAAGTTTTCTTTGCACCCACTATCAGTGCTATCGCTTTCTAGCTTGAGTGTCCTGTTGGGTCACCTTTCTTTGGAATGGGTTCCACGAGGGACCTCTTCCAGTCAGTTGGCAAAGTAGCGGTCTTCCGCAGTCCTGGCATAGGCGAGGGGATGCCTTCACCGGCTGGTTGAGACTCTGCAGCTGGTGTTCCATCAGTTCCCAGGCTGATGGTTTGGGTTTAATGCTTTCAGTGCGGCTTGAACTGTTTCCTTCAGAACCAGTGGTTCTTGCTCGGAGGCTGCCTGCTGAAATGGTAGGATGTCGACCAATTCTTTGGGTACAGGGGCTCAGTGCATTCTTTCCGTCTTCTTTGGATGCTTCTTGCACCATCGATATTTTGCCCATAGACTTTCAACATTGCGACTGGAGGTTTGACTTTTCCCTGAAGTCCCTTTTTAGCTCTCGGACTATCCTCGCGCATCCATCCGACTTCCACTCTCTTGCTGAGCTGCCCTTTAGAATGGGTTCTGCAGCTTGTTGGCGTCCCTGGGTCTTCCATTTGCTTTAGTCACTCTTCAATTAAGAGCACGTTTCAGAGGCTCTTCTGACGTCCACTTTGAGCCTTCCTTTCTGGGATTTTTAATGACCTTTTGCGTTCTTCATATGCGGTGTTCTTGACGTCCTCCCACAGCTCATAGCTTCTGGTCCCAGTGCTTAAGGCGGCACATCTGTTTTGAGATGTTCTTGACATTCAAGCCGGACCGACTCTAGGTCATATTTTGGCTCTCATGGACTCGTGTTTATTTTTGTCAGTATGTCAGTCTGGCTAGTCTAGAGGAACAAATTCATAGACACGCATATGGATATAAGGGTACGGATTATATACAAGGGGAATAGGACATTAAGAAAATATTCCAACCCAGTTCAGTTCAAAGTCTTAAGCCCCATATTAGCCCATATGCCTGATACCAGTCTATAAAGTCTACTTCTGACTCATGAAGTCACAGGCCAGTGGGTGCAGACTCCCTGAGCTGCAGGAGTCTCCCCATGGCTCCTCGCTTCCAGGGCTCAGGGTCCATCAACAGCATCCAGTGGTGGTAGAGACAACTCAGCGCTGGCAGGGGTCTCCACGTGGCATCTCCAGCCTCAGAGGTCTGGTTTCAACAAGGTAAGGCCGTGTGGCTTCTCCTCCAGCTTCTTGGATGCTGCCATCTTGTCTTGTCTACAGTTATCTCTGAGACTAACTCCCAACAACTGGGAAGACAGCTTCTCATCTCCATGAGGGAAATATCGTGAGATTTCCCAGAAGTCTCAGGAGAAAGCCATACCCACACGGAGGCCTCATTGGCTACTCAATGCCTGTCTCCAGATTAACAGGCTAGACTCCACCCCTACATCTCAAATGTGAAATTAACGTAAACACATGACTGCCACAGTCAGCTTCAACCTGAACTTTCATATCAACAATTGGTGGTCTGTTCCTCAGTCAGGCCCTGGCCCAGCTGTAGCTGTTGGCTTTGCGCATCTCCACCATCGCTTAACTAGATGTACTTCAGTCGGTCTGTGTATTCCGTCGGGGGACAGCCACGTGCAGAGTCACTGTTTGCTATCTGCTGTGAAGAAGTGGTTGCTGGTCTTGCAGCATTCTATCATGCAGCTTCCAGTTTTGTTTTACCACCAAGACCCGATGACCCAACTCCTGGTCTTCCTTGTGGTTCCCCAGTTTTGCATTCCATCCCCAAATAATTATCAGTGCATTTTAAGTCCATGTTTGGTCAAATTCAGACCGAAGATGTTGGTAGAATTATTCAGTTTCTTAAACATTTGCTTCTTCAGTTGAAATGTACATTTCAATAATAGTATTGATTGGATTTCCTTGAATGCAAATAGTATAATTCTATCACTGACAAGGTTGTCCTTCCATAGATCTCGATATGTCCTTTTTGATCAAGAATGAATGCAACACTATTTCTCTTGAATGTGTCATTGCTGGCATAGGAAGCCATGTGATTTTCTGGTTCACACTGGCCAGTCCCAATCATTTTTGCCTGTTCATGCGTTGGATATCATTCTTTGTTCCATTTCATTTTTGATGTCTTCCAATTTTCCCACAGTCATGTTGTGTACATTTCAAGTTCCAATGATCTGTGGATTTTTGCAGCTATTGGCTCACATTTTCAGGTGTGGTGCATCAGCAGATGAAGGTGCCAGAGGCTTCCTTGTGGCGGGCCCTTCTTTGAGAAGCCAGCTCTTTCTCCACCTTGCATCCTGTGCCTTCTGACCCTGGGCTCATCTTTTAGTACAATGCTGGACAGTGTTCTGCTTCTCCTCTGTGGCCTTCTGTGTCTGGCAGGGTTTAGATATTATCCCCAAGGTTCCCCCTGCCCAGCCCCTCAGACGTGGACAGCCTTCTTCGTAGTCTGTTCACGGTCCCAAAGCTCTTTCGAAACCTCTCCTCCTGGTGACACTACTGGCCTTCGAAATACCAGTGATGCCGCTTCAGCAGCACACACCCCACCACAGTCTGACCTGCTGACAGACAGGGAGAGCCTAAGGATATGTCCTTTTTGAAGCAACTTCATTTCTATGGCTGTTTCTCTGGATTTCATAGGGTTCAAATTGCAGCGCCCGGGCCCATTTGTGCCACAGACTGTTGGGAACTGACCAGCCACGCCTGAGAAGTACATGCAGACACGCTGCCTCCACTCCCCCAGTCCCAGGTGCTAGCGGTTCTGCCGAGCTCTAACTCCCAATGCCACAATAAGTCCGAAGCCTGGGCTGTGAAAGAGAAACAGAAAGCTGTCAGAGTAGTAAATGGAAAAGGATGTCATGCCTCAGGTTTTATAGGCCCAGAGGACTCTGAGGACAAAAGACACACTTCAAACTCCGCCAGAAAGGACAGCTGTGTGGAGACATGCGCCGCGGTCTTTATCTGCTTCCAAAGCCTTGGGGGGCTGCAGAGTGCATTTCAAGGAGAATACAAGAGTCGCCAGTTGCTGTTCTGTTGTTTGACCTTTTGGACAACAGAACCGAACACGGCCTGGTTCTGTAGCGTCCTCACGAGCGCACGGTGTCTGCAGCGTGGTCAGCCCCGTTCCTCGAGGGGCTCCCTGCTGACTCCCGTTTTCAAACAAGACGTCCTACTCTCAGCCCAGGTCTTTCCTGAAGGTGTGTCAGTCATGGTTTGCCGTCTAGTGTTTCTGTTCTGGGCTGGGACCTAACTTCAGGGCCAGGGGCCCTGGTGTCACAATGATGAAGCGCTCGGATGCCAAAGGAAAGATTGGTGGCTGGCACCAGTGAGCCGGCCCCTGGGGGGAATCTGTTCCTGTAAAGGTGACAGCCTTGGGAGCACCCCAGTGGTGGAGACTCCCTCACAGGGCTGCAGGGAGTGTCCATCAACTCGAGGGCACAAACGAAACTGCAATGCCAAGGCCGAGTGGGGCCGGAAACCCTGCCCCAAATCGACAAGGTCAAATCCAGAGTTACATCTTAAGGAGCCCGCTGCTCAGTCATTAGCCCCATGAGCTTATAAAGACACGTGTGTCTTCTTGCTGCCTGATAGGACCCGGAAAGATGGGATGGCTTGTCTCCTGCATGGTGGCGGCGGTGGGCATGGAGCTGGCTTGGTGCGTTCTCCAGCAGACTCAGGGCTGCCCTGACCACGCACTGTTGCCTGCACGAGCTTGCCCCAGCAGCTATTCAGAGACGGACAGAGCTCTGACCGCACAGAGGGCTGTGTTGAGGGCTGCAGGCTCACTGGAAGCCAGCGGTTATGCTAACAGTGAGAAAGGAAGCTCTTTATGCCCTTCCCATGAAAGCATGCACATACGCTCATAATCGAGCCACTCCAACATGTAGCTGTAGCAGATAAGAACTTTGAAACCATCTTTCACTTTTAATAAAGCTTTGACCTTTCTTGTTCGTGTTAATATCATTCTTATACTACACCCTTAACTTAAATCGGCAGAGATTCTTACTGCCATAACGAAATTTGTTCCTTATGACCTACATAGTAGGAGTTTGTAACCTCCATTAGAATGAACAAACAAAGGGGTACCCTCTCCGCCCCCCCCGCCCCAGAAAAAGTCCAAACGATTGCGCTGGGCTGCGGGGAGCTTTTATAGCACACATTTTCCCCACTAGGCGAGCCTCAGGCCACTCGCTCTGAGTTCCTGCACCCCGTGGCATCACCTGGAAAGGTTCTCTCTGGTCACAGTGACTTTTTTTGTGGAAGCGATTTTGCTCGCACCTCTTGTTTTTGTGATGGCCGATCTAAGAACAGCATGGGGCTGTGGAAATTTTATCTCCTGCTTGGGAAAGATGCTGCAGGAACTGGTGTGATGTTGAACACAGCCTGCAAGTTAGAAGAGGTTTTCTCACTTCAAAACAGGTGAGATATCGATTGATGGCGAACCTCATTCTGGACATCCGTCCACCGCCCCAGACAGACAAAGATGCCCACTCGCAGTGTTTGGAGTGTGCTCCACCAGGTCAGACTGTCAATCGAGCTTTCTCTTTAGAGGTTCTGAAGATTGTGTAACAGTAGAAGGCGGGATTTGTGGCACGTGGGACTGGTTTTGCCTCCACGACAAAGCACCTGCTCACACAGCAGGCTCAATGTGCCAATATTGGGCAAACCCAGCACACTTCTCTTGCTCCAGGCACCTGACTCACCTGACCTCGCTCCATGCGACTTCTTTTTGTTTCCACCAATGAAGAAGGACATGAAAGGACAGTAATTTGATGATGTAAATTGGTTAAGAGAAAAAGGAGGGGGGGGTGCTGCACGGTCATGGTGCTGACATCCATCTAAGCAAATAAGTTTTTTAAATGTTTCTAAAAATAAAATTGAAAAAAATTTTTTTTAATTCATTTTATTGGGGATTCTTACAGCACTCATCATAATGTATACATACATACATACATACATACATACATATGTTGTGTCAGTAGTTACATCTTTTCTGGGATGGGGTGGGGTTCTTTTTTTGTGTTTCTGTGTGAGAAGTAAGCCAGTTTTATAGGGCAAGCAAGCTTAGGCAATTAGCATATCGTGATCTCAAAATTAACAAGTGAATGGCAGCACAGCTGCAAGTCAGGCTTCAGAGGCCAGGGCTGTTTACAGTTACAAAGGCAACAAACTACAAACCCCAGGCAATAAACTGCAACAGAGTTCAGGCATATTCGGCCTGTAGCCAGGTCAAGCATGTCTGGGCCGGCCGGCTCCTGACAGGTCCCCCTTTTTTATTTTTTCAAGTAATATCCTCCCGGGAACTCCGCCTGTCTTAGGTTGTCAGGAGAATTGAAAATTTGACAAATGTATCAGTGTAGTGGAGAGTATTTTGAGGCTAATAAGGTGGTTTTGTTTAGAAAAAAAAAAAAAGAATATATAGCTTGGGGAAGAAAATCCATTTTTTTTTGTACCCCCTCATATATTAACCTATGTGAGACCAGTGAGTTAGGTAAAAATCTTAGAAATGAATTTAAGTCTATATCATAAAACATAACTATGAAGTGAAGGAGAATCTGCTTAAATAGTTTATATTTCTGTTCTCTTAAATCCATTTCTTATATTTTCTCAGTCTAAGATTTGTGCTTGGGACTTTTTTGATGCAGAGTAGTGTGTGTGTTCATATTGGTAATTCGTCGAATTTCTGGTAACTCTGTTAAGGCAGCATTTTTGTCCCTTGTTTGTTTCAGACCTCGTTGGTATCGGCATTGTTTATTCTGTTTTCTTTGGTTTGTCTTTTTTTTAACTATTTTTATTTATTTATTTATTTTTGTGGGCATCACTGCCTCTGGTGGTTGTGGGCGTTACCCAGCCCTGCTGGATTTGAACCGCCAAGCCCACGGGCTGCAGTTCCGCACTCAACCACTTACGCCACCAAGCCTCAGCCCTTTTGTTTGTCTCAAAACAGTTTTGGTTGGTTTTTTTTAACCTGGTTAGGAGGGATCTTTTCAAAACCTCCTCTGCAGCAGTGCAGGGCCCAGAGACTCATTATCAAGAATCATTTAATAGCAATCCAGTTTTTACATGCTTATGTTGCCCTTGGTGATTTGAAAGTGAGTTAAATGATTTTAACTTTGCTTTTTAAAATTAATTCACAAAAAAGTGTATGCCATCAAGGAGAACAAGTATGGGAAAGTTCACTCCGTCTGTGTTCATAAGGAGGAGAGAGATTTGAGAGGCACCGTGTTGAGCTGCTTTATCTGCAAGGTCATCTCCTTGTCCTTTGTTACCCCGGGGAGTCAAGATCTGGCCCAGTTGGCAGGACTGTCCATCATTTGTGGATGTGTTGCCATGTCATTTCAAGTGTAACAAAACCAAGTGGGGCCTGGTCACCTGGACGTGTGGTGCCCGTGATGTCAAGGTTCCTTCTCTCTGGGCCTGTGCTGATTCCTGGTTGTCGTGGCAGGAGCAGTCATCAGTGAAGTCTAGAAGCCGATGGAAGGCTGCTCACCCAAGCTTGTCTTTCGCATACTTTATATCTAGGATCCTTCGTAGTGTTCTAGAATACAAAAGAGACTTCTCATCACAAATCTAACTTGAGAAGATGTACTCAACTTTAAAGGGATAAAGACACATAGACACATCACCCAGAAGAAGGGGCCATTAGCCTGATGTCTGAGGATTCAAGCCTGGACGCAAAGGAGCGAGGGCTGCCACAGGCCCATTATTAGTGGCAGGTCAGCACATCACTGTTGCAGGATGAGGGGGGCACGGTGGGGAGAACCATGATTGGTACGTATACAGAAGCAGGAGTGGGACCTGATTGATACATATGCATTGTGAAATACCTGGGCTGTCTAAGATTGTTCCAGGGCCTTCTAACCAACAAGGTTACACTGGTAATACATGACTCGTGACTAGGTGACCCCCTACACTCCCCCCCGCACGGTGACTTCCATGAAGGGCACAATCTGGCAATCCCCTAAGACTGCCCCTCTCTGGACTGACTGCAGAGGAGTGGGCCGGGGTGACCTACTTTCCACTCGCACTGCTGCCTGCAAGGGTATTACTTCTTCAGATAAGGATCAGAAAGTTACTCAGTAGAGGCTTAATTTATGAAGGGACGTTGCAAACTGATTGTGGGATGTCGCTTCTATCCATAGTCCTGTGCAGGCCAAAGAACTTAATACCAGAGAAGCATCTGAGAACAAGTTGCTCCCTTTTTAAGACTTTGTTACAATTGATGATGTAAACAAGTTAGCCTTGCAGTGTACTTTTCAAATCAGCTAATTTCTATCCAAGTTTTTCAGAGTAGTTACTAAAAGCCTAGGTATGGTAAGCAGTTTTCTCAAAAGAGAAAGGAACTGATAAATCAAATTCGATGAAAAACATCAGCCATGACCTTCTACTTGACACAAAATAGTTTCAAATACTCTAGAGGCAAACTCTCTGAACAAAATGAAGCAGAGAAATCATGTAAACTCAACTATCTATGAGGACAGCTAAAACACAGGGATATAAAGTAATGTGCGTAGCCATTCTTGGATAACACTGTCAATGTGAAAAATGAATCTCAGCTAAACTTAATAAGTTGCCAAAGTCTCAAAGGCAGCGTGGCCGGAGTGTGTGACAAAGCCTTCACATTTAACCAGCGTCCCACAGAGGAGAGTGAAGACCATTCAGATGGGAACTCGTTTTCCTAAAACGGAAGGGAAGAGTCCATGGAACCTCATTTTCTAAAAGTGGTCGCTGAAAGTCTAACTTGTCCTTAGGTGCCATTGGGCCGGCTCTGACTCAGACCAACCCAGTGTGCAGCAAGACGAAGCTCCAGGTTCCTTCACTGACAGGGTCCTGAACACCAGCCCCAAGCCAGTGTCCCACTGGGGGGTAGGGATCCATGTTTATTGATCAAGGATGTTCAGAACAGGTTGACACTTGTTCTGCCAGAAACACAATTCCCAGCACAGTGTTCGCCCTCTGGGTTCGGTCCAGTGTCTCAGCTTGAAAGATGCAGAGATTCCTCTATGACCAACTGCAAAAACCTGGTTTTATTCCTAATTCATTCTCCTAATTCACTCAGCTTGCTAGAGACATAGCTTCCTATTTTAAACTTACTAGTCTCTCTAATAAGTCAGCAAGGAACCCTGGTGGTGCTATTTGGTTGCTGTACCACACGGTCAGCGGTTCAAGTCAACTAGCCACTGTGAAAGAGAAAGACGAGGCTCTCTGCTCCCATAAACATTGACAGACTTATTTGGGTTGCTGTGAACTGGAACTGGCTCAGTGGCAGTGGGTCAGTGGAGTGTCTCTAATGGGAACTATCCAAACATGGCCACTGAGTTCACAAACTTGTTAAGGCGCTTAAACAAAAATCCAAATACAAAAAGAAAAAATCAATACAGGCCGTCTACTGGGCCAGTTTGATCAGTTTGATCAGCTTTCTCACCACCACACAGAAGAGCAGCATCTTTTTGAAATGGCACCCGATTTTCTAAACTATTTGTGATGAGAAAGGAACTGGATCATTAAAGGACCCACGTTCTTGTCTCTGTAGTAAAACGGCATTGCCTTTTGTTAACATGAGTTCCAAGCACAAGACTCCCTATCATAAATCTCACAGCTTCAATGCAAACACAGTGGAACTTGATTCTAGGCATTTATGTGTGGAGGAACCCTGAGGTTCTGGGTGATCAGAGAGCCCTGATGCTTCTGCTGGCACTGAGGCCTGGATCCGTGATGTCTTCAGGGTCTTGAAAGACCCTGAAGTTTTGCAACACTTCACAAATCTGAAAGCAGAAATGCCTAAGCACAAAATTCTTTGTTGGGGTAGACAGTGAATGAGGTGTATTGAGCAAGGGAGCACCTGCATTTGGGGAGCACAGAAGGAGATTGCTCACAAGTACAGAAAACAAGGACCTTGTATGGACAGGAGAGACTTAGGAGAAAGGGTGATCCCCACTGGCCATACGTTAATCTTTAGATGTCCCAGACTGGCCTGCACTAGCCTTGTGTGACGATGATTCCACTTCTCTCGAAAGGACAAAAGTGGAGTCTGGGAGGAAAGTCATTCTTCCTGAGGACAGCACCGTGTTGCCTCTGTCCCTCAGAGCAGGTGAACCCCTTTCCGTGGCTCCTCCTGAATGCCTCCCATGTTTCAGGTCTGGCACAGAGGGACAAACGATGGGTGCTAGTCACAGGTCAGCCGTCAAAATCTGCCAGGCCCTCCTTGAGAGAAGGATGTGGCAGTCTGCTCTTGTAAAGCTGGTACAGTCTTGAAGACCCTTCACAGCAATTCTCCTGTGTTACAGGGTTGTCACGTTGAAATTAAGTGGATAACGTTGCATTTGTTGGGCTGGTTTGGGTTGGTTTAGCACCACGGACAAGCTCTCACCTCGAGTCCAAGCTCACCTGACTTCTCACCTGAGAAGTCCCCCTTGACTCCATCACTTAAGTCTCCACAGTCCAGGAACTCTGCTTCCCAAGCAAGCACCTGCTTTGATGGTTCACTCTCTGAAGTGGTCCCACTTCCTCTTTGCTGTCTGAGATCGCTAAGGTGTATTGTACCAACCTGGCTGATAAACACATGTAGGATTAATTGAAGGGCAGAGGGAGAAATGGCTCAGAGAACCTTACCTTGCTGGTTCTCAGGTCTCTTTCTCTGTGATGGTTGGAC
Source organism: Nesogale talazaci (assembly GCA_004026705.1). Lineage (NCBI taxonomy): Eukaryota > Metazoa > Chordata > Mammalia > Afrosoricida > Tenrecidae > Nesogale > Nesogale talazaci. The sequence continues at coordinate 11,871 of PVJH01014880.1, read as the reverse complement.
CAGCTCCCTGCTTCAGCTGGCAAGGCCCACTTCCTGGGAGACTTCCCTGAGGAGAAGCCACATGGACTTACCCTGATGCAGCCCTGAGTGCCAGAGAAGCTGCTTGGAGACCCCTGCCAGTGCTGCGATGCTTGCACGGCCACTGGATTCAAAGACTTTCTACCCACTGGCCTGTGATCTTCCTGCATTCAGCCTCATCATGTGTGTTTTGTGAGATTGAGGAGAGCTTTTTAGATGGGTGTCAGCCATATGGGCTAAGTCAGACTCATGGGCTTGGACTAGACTGGGTTGGGATGCTTTCTGAATCTGCACTTACCTTATATATAAAACTCTCATATACATATATGAATTTCTGTGGATTTGTTTCTCTAGTTTACCCAGACCACTGGTTCTCAACCTTCCTAATGCTGTGACCCTTGAATACAGTTTCTCATGTTGTGGTGCGCAGCCCCCACCTCCTCCCCCCCCCATAACATTATTTTTGTTGTGACTTCATCACTGCCATTTTGCTACTGTTATGAATGGGGCAATCTCTGTGAAAGGGTTGTTGGACCCCCAGCGGGGAGGCAGCCCACAGGGTGAGAATTGATGGCCCAGACTAACACTCTATGTCCCTCTGACTTGCAAATCCCACATCTGGCTGGTCCTGGCTGGCCCTCAGCCCAGCCTGGGCCACAGTGGCAGCAGGTGTATTGGGATGAATGAGCGGCCCAGAGATCCTTCTGACCATCCTACCCCAGGCACCTCAGCCTGCGAGTTCTGTAGCCACACTGGTAGGATCTCCATCTAAAGGAGAAGGCTGGGCAAAGTCCGTTTTCATTGACATGTCTGATTATTCTGTGTCCCAGTCAGCTCGTGATTCCTGGCCTGGGTGGGGGTGGGGAGCTGAGCTCTGTTTCCATGGAGCTCTCTGCTGCAGATTCACCCCTCCTTCTGGAATGGGAAGGATGGGAGCCGTCTCTGTTGTACCCTTCTGCACAAACATGTTGGGAGAATCGTTTTCAAAGAGACCCAGTTTTAGATGCTGCACCCCTCCCCCTACCCACCTCTTTCTCACTCTTGAAAGGTGTTTCTGTTGATTCGGCCCTGCCCCTCATCCCGAGCTGCAGACAAGCACCATAAATATATTTGTTTTGAGTAGGAGATTTATGGACATAATTTCCATTTCTCTTGTCCGTGCTTAAGAGCACCAGTGTCCTCTTGGGGGACAAAGGCTGATCTCCCCTTAGGCAAGGTGTGAAGGTTCTTTGGTGAGGACATTGAGTCATCTGGGTCCCTTGTCCCTGAGTCACACACTTATTTTAAGGTTCAGTCTCTTGGAAGGTCATTTAGATTTTTCAAATCTAGTAGGCGGGCCCTTGTCTCATCTCCTTTCGCCTTCTCACCCATTCTTGCTTCTAACAAGGGAGACTATTTTCAGGGGAAGCAGATTGAGCTGCATAACCAGTCAGGTAAAGATAGCTTTGCTGGCATCCCTGGCATGCCCACTGCATCTTTGCATGGGAGAAAGATCGTGCCCGTCTGTTTTTTAAGAAAGCAGCAACGCTGAGCGTCTTTTCCCAATCGTGGAACTAAGATGTGTGTATGAGAGAGATGTACAAAGGAGAGCTTAGGGGAAATGGTTGTTAGCCAGTGCCCCTCTGGAAATCCAGGCGTCTCCCAGGTCATGAGTGGGACCCATTCCCCAGCGTGTCTTCCAGGGACGGTTGGGGATGCTTCAGGACAGCCATATACGGTGCTGCTTTAGCTCAACAAGCATGGAGGAGGAGGAGGGTGGCCCTGTCGGCTAAGCTTTGGTCTGCTAGGGTTGAGTCCACGTGATGCTCAGTGGAAGAAGGACGAGGAGCTAGTATCCACGGAAACATGACCGCCCTAGACAACGAATGGGGCCACGCTGTCCACTGCGGTCATTGTGGGTCAAATGTCACAGGACAGTGGTGGGTTTGGTGGTGGCCTTTTTAGGGGAAGTCTAGGCTTCAAGCCTTCCCCAGGATTAGAATGCAAGGGAAGGTGAAGAAGAACTCTGGTGTGAGGAGGGCTTGCTTTGGGAGAGAGGCTAGACTTCTATTCCCTGAGCCAGCATCGAGGGGGGTGGCCGTGGAGGAGGGAGGGAGGGAGGACTGGTCTCTATCCTTTGACCCTGAGGGCACATTCCTGAGCCTTCTCAGAGTGGGGCCCTGTCGCCTGTAGACTTAAGTTGTCCTTGACAGTTTGACATGTGGGGCAAGGAGAGAGGGAGATCTCGAGAGAAGAACGAAGACTTGTGAGTGCCAAGTGTCCGGGTCTGCCTTCCCTGTTCCAGACGTTTCCGCCCTTTAAGAGATGCTCGGTGTGCACGTTCACAGAGTGAATGGAATTCCAGCCTCGTCTTCTTCTTCCCCAGAACTTGGTTCTCTGCCGATTGCCCTGTATCCTGTTTTCTGTTTCTCTGGTGTTTCCATTTAACATCCAACAAGCTGTTCCTCGTGGTCTCAAACGGCTTTGAAGCTTGATGCTTACTGAGAAACTGTACTGGAATCTGGAAAAATATTTTTCCTTTGGGCTGAGTACCGGTGGTGTAGTGTTGTGTGTGGGACTGCGGCCCACTGGGTTGGCAGTTCAAATCCAGCAGCAGCTCTCCAGGAGCAAGGCTAGGCCTCCTACTCCCACCAGAGGGCAGTGATGCCCCCCTCCAAATAAAATAATAAAGTGTTGAAAAACAATATTTTTTCCTTCACTTCCTTAAAATAAATCTTGAAAAGGGAAATTTTTTGGTTAAAAGAGCCTGGCTGTTTTTCTTAAGATGACAAGATTCACATTTACCAGCAGTGAATAAACTGCCCTTCCTCCCCAAGGCCTTCCCCAAAACAGATTGTGTGTGTGTGTGTGGGGAGGGGGGGGACTCTCAGTGTCTTCTCACTGTATCCTGTGCCTCCTGTGTGTGTATGATCACACCATGTTGACAGTGGCATTCTAATTTTTTTTAGTGTGTTTGCAGGTAGATCATTGTGATCGATTCCCCTTTTCTCCCCCACCTTCCCCTTCCCTTCCCCTCCTGGTATCGCTACTCTCGCTATTGGTCCTGAGGGGTTTACCTGTCCTGGATTCCCTGTGGTTCCAGCTCTGATCTGTACCAGTGTATCTTTGGCCTAGGACGATTTGTAAGGTAGAATGGGGATCATGATAGTGGGTGAGGGGTAGGGGGGAAGGAAACATTAAAGAACTAGAGGGAAATTGTATGTTCCATGGGTGCTACACAACACCCGGACTGGCTTGTCAACTCCCCATGACCCTTCCATGAGGGGATGTCCAGTTGCCTACAGTTGGGCTTTGGGTCACCACGCTGCACCACCCCTTGTTCACAATGATAGGATTTTTTGTTCTTTGCCTGATACCTGATCCTATCCACACCTCGTGATCAGACAGGCTAATGTGCTTCTTCCACGTGGGCTTTGTTGCTTCTGAGCTAGAAGGCCGCTTGTTTACCTTCAAGCCTTTAAGACCCGAGATGCTATATCTTTTGATAGCCGGGCACCATTAGCTTTCTTCACCACATTTGCTTATGCACCTGCTTTGTCCTCAGCAATTGTGTTGGGAAGGTGAGCATCATGAAATGCCAGTTTACTAGAACAAAGTGTTCTTGTATTGAGGAAGTACTTGAGTGGAGGCCCAATGTCCATCTGCTACCTTAACACTAAGCCTATAAATATATGTACATAGATCTATTTCTCCATCATCGTATGTGCATGCCTGTATTTAGACCTCTAGCAATGTCCTTTGCCTCCTAGTTCTTTCTTCTATTTCTTTTTACTTCCCTCTTGTTCCACTATCATGCTCAACCTTCATTTGGGTTTCAGTAATTCCTCTTGGTGACGTTGCCCTTGATCAAGTCCAACCAGGCCTCCTAAACCCTCCTTGCCATCGGTTTTGGATCACTTGCTGTACCCTTGTCCCTGGGTTTGTTAACATCCACTTCTTTTTCCCTGCCTCTCTTTCTCTCACATCCCCCTGGAAACTTCGGTCCCATTGTTTTCTCCTCCAGATTGTTTATCCTGCCTATCTCATCTAGTTAGACCTGCAGAGATATGCGCAGAAAACAAGACAGCAAAACCAAGCAACAAAAGAAAACAAAACAGCAACAAAAATCAGTGACAAAAAAAAGCTGGTAAATAGTTCAAGGTATGTTTGTTGACCTTTAGAAGTATGTTCTGGTCCAATGTGATGGGGTGTCATGCCCTGACCCCAAAATCTATTTTTGGTGTTCCCTGGAGTCTTCCTTGCTCTGCTCCCCGTGCTGCTCTGTTGCACATCCTGAGTGTTTTGCCTCAGTGTGGTGGGGTCAGATCAGGCGCCATCCCTGCACTCTCTCCAGTGCCGTCCCCCGTAGCGCTATGGGTCAGCGAGGGACATGGAGTCTTGTGGTGGGCTGGCCTTATGGTCCTCTGTGCATTGGCATCACTAAGTGGGAATATTGTCCTCAGGGCTTGGTGGACCAGGATGCGCTCCACTCTGTCTTCCTCTCCCTTCATTTGCTCCCGTGGGCTCTGATCAGACATGTCCCTCTCCCTGAGCTGTAGCTTCAGAGCTGTCCTCTGAAGTGACTCTTCTTCTGCGGGGAGGGGGGTGGTTTGGCTGGTCACGCAGTTGGGGCCAGGGCCCGGCCCTCAGACCTCTCTATTGGTTCCCTGCTGCATGCCTGCATTTGCCTTCATGTCTTGGAGGACTGGGTTGAAGTCTGGCCCCTCTCTCCCTGTGGAGATACAAACAATCCTCTCCCTTCGGGTGGGTTAGTGCCCTGTCCCCCCACTACTCATGTCTTCCCCTACCCGCCCCCTCCTTCTTAGTTGGCTACCATATGTATCCCTGGATTTGGTGGAGTCCCTGTTATACTCGCCCCAGGAATGTTTGTATACAGTAGCTTTTTCTGCCCCTTTCTCATTTTTAAGCTGACCTCAGCGGACCCCCGTTGTACTTCATTTTGTGTGAGCTCTGATTTCCAGACCCTCCTCCCCCTCTCCCAAAGGGTCAGCCAGTGACTCAGCACTGGTCTTCAAAAAATCCATTTTTATTCTTTTGTCATTTACTTAGAATGTCTTTTATGGCATGTCCACATCTTATGGCTCTGTTTCTGGGCTTCTCGTGTTGTTTTCAGTTGTGGACTTTGTATCACCCTGTTTTTATCTCTAGAGCTTGATTATCTCTGTCAATATCCATCATCATCAGTCCCCTTCTCATTGTTTGTTTCATGCCTTCGGACCATCTTATCAAACGTGCACATCTCATCAGGAGAGCCTGAGGGGGATCTGGTGCTGTTTTGAGAATGAGGACCATAAATTCACTGGGGAGAAGGGATGTCCACACTAAATCGGGTCCTCTTATTCAGAAATCCGGCTCTCTCTCCGCCCCCCCCCCCCATGTGTTTCTCAGTTTAAATTCTGTGCTTCCCTCTGACACAACCACCGTTTGGATGCCTTCTATTTCTATGTGTTTCAAGCTTGCCATTTCTTACTGTGGATTGGCTTTTATTTGCGCCGATTTATTCTTATCAATGTGTAGTTTATTAGGGAAAATGCTGTTTCTGGCATACCGTTTATTATGCGAGTCACCACCTTAGAAGTGTTTTCTGGGTTCTCAGGGACGTTCTAGTTGAATCTCTGCTGTTCTTTGGTCACAGACAGATTGTGAGTCACATGGTGGAGTCACTGGTCACATGATGAAGTCAGTCACGTGACGGAGACATCCATCATGTGAGTCCTTACCAGGGAAAGGAATGACTGGTTTCTGCGGAACACCATCTCTAGCTCCTGGAGGATGCTGGCTCTTCCCTGCACCTCCCCAATATGGCCCCACAGGATCTCTAGCCACCCCACCCCTTCCTGAAGGCTTAGTGTGCCCTGCCTTGCCTTGGGGAGCACGCACCTCAGCATGAAGGGTCGTTCAGAGCCAAGGTTTTCTGCTAAATTGAAAGCTGCCTTTGAGGGCTCCTGAGGGGGCAGGGGGCAGAGAGAGTTCCTTAGGGTCTGAGTCCTGTTTCTAGTCGTGTGTGTGTGTGTGTATGTGTATGTCCAGAGGGTGGGGTGTAGGGGGGGCAGCCCCTGGTGGTCCTTTCTGCGTGTACTCGAGCCAATGTCCCCTCCCTTTCAGATGGGCTCACCAGCGACGGTCCAGTCAGCTTTGAGTCCCATATCCGTGTGTCTCTCTCTCTCTCTCTCTCTCTCTCTCTCTCTCACACACACACACACACACACGCACATGCACACGCGTTGTGTCAGGACAGCTCTTCTCCTGCGGGTTTTCAGGGGTCCACCTCGATGTGCACTATCTGGTTAGAGCCCCAATGGGCAGGAGGGGCGGATTCAGTGGTCAGAAGGACAAGTTCCCATCAGTGGACCCCACCCTTGGAAAGAATTGGCTTCAGTAAATCTGATTTTCTCGGGCAGCCGAGCTTGTTAGATAATGGAAGACCGTAATGACACGTCCATGGGGGCAGTCTGTGAGTCTGTCTGTTTTCTGGGGTCTTCGTGGGGGAACCCTACAGTGGGGCAGCGCGGCTAGAGTGACAGCCCACTGCGAGGCAGAAGTTCCAAACCACAGAAAGACAGGACTTTCTCCTCCGGGTGGGTCCCAGCCCCAGGAGCCCACCGGGCCCTCCTGCCCTCGTGCACAGACTCTCTGGGCGGAACGGACTGGGAGCCTGGACTGGGTCGAACCCCTGGCTGCACAGCGGTTCACGGATTGGCTGCAGAAAGGTCGCTGTTCAAGCCTGCCAGCCGCTCCCGAGGAGCGAGACAAAGAACGCCATGGGCTGCCACCCAGAACTCCAGCCGCGGCCCCTCCCCCACAGACAGTTCTTCTTCCCGTAGATGACCTGATGGCCATGGGTGCGGCAGACCGAGCCGTGTTCACCTCTGTGCTCCAGACCTGCCCACTCTCCTCCCTGCTGCACCTTGTCCTGAGGGACAAGGTGTCCCGGCTGGTCCTTTCTGTGGCTCCTCCAGCCACTGTCCTCTCCCTTTCAGATGGGTTCGCCAGCGCCCGTCCAGTCAGCTCTGAGTCACACGCCCCCCTGCACCCCCCTCCCCGTGCACGCACGCACACATGTTGTGTCAGGACATCTCTTCTCCTCGGGGTTTTCAGGGGTCCACCGTGTGCCTCTCTCCTGAGCCCCCTCTGAGTGGCGTTTCTGCTGGGCAGCTGGGTCTCCCGTCGATGCCCTACTTTGAATGGGCCCTCGTGGCCAGGAGGCAGGCGTGCACCTCTGCATGCTCCCAGTGGAAGGCTTGTTCCGGAAGTCTGTTTTTTTTTTTTTCTTGGAAGTCTGTTTTTGGCAATCAGTTTTTCTTTTCTTTTTAATCATTTTGTTGGGGCAGGAGGGTCTTACACATTTTATGACAATCCACCATCCAATTGTTTTAAGCACACATTGTACATATGCTGCCGTCAACATTTCCAAAACGGTGTCTTTCTACTTGAGCCCCAGGATCAGCTCTTTTTCCTCCCGACCCCCCTCCTGTGAATCCTTGATTGATTATATATTATTATTATTTCATGTCTTACACTGCCCATTGTTTCCCTTCTCCCACATTTCTGTTATTCGTCCCTTGGGGCAGGGGGCTATATATATCCCACTTTGTGATGGCCTCCCCTCTTCCCTCCCCATCCCCCTACCCTCATGATAATGGCTACTCCCACTACTGGCCCTGGGGGGTTTCATCTGTCTTGAATTCCATGTGTCAAGCACTCTTATCTGTACCATGAGTGTACTCGATCAAGCCAGATTTGTAAGGTAGAGCTACAGGAACTAGAGGAGTGATGTGTATTTCATCGGTGCTATAATGCTCTCTGGTTGAATCGTCCTCTCTTGTAACCCTTAGGGGGTGGGGTGGTGAGGGATGCCCAGTTGTCTACAGGTGGGCCCTTCCATGGAGAGGGTGGGGCTTCCATTCCACCACCGACCTGCCACTGCCAGTGGGTAGTTTCCAACCCAAGTGGGCCGGCTCCACAGGTGCTAGTGGCGGTGCCCCCTGTGGCGGTGCCAATTTAACGAGGGCAGCTTTGCCATGTGCTCCTGATGCATTCCAGGGCCCAGCGGGGGTCTCCCTCTCCTCAGGCCCCTCTCAGCAGGCACAGCCACACGCTCCAGGGTGGTCCTGAGGATTTGTGTCTTTGCTTTGTCACCGAAAAGAGGAGGCTCTGTCCTCATCTTCCCTGTCCCCTCAGCACAGCCCACTGCCATGACTGCAGTGTGTGTGTGTGTGTGTGTGTGTGTGTGAGAGAGAGAGAGAGAGAGAGACTGAGTATCCCATTTCTTTGGGGGCATGTTTGGGCCTGCTTGTATTTTTCAGGCAACCTGCCATCAGGTGTTTCATTTGCATAAATTTAGCACACAAATGTATGCTCCTTTTGCTTCTCGCCTCCGACCCAAGTTCATTAAATTTCAGCGCCGCTTGTAATTAGCAGACATTAAGTGCATTAATGAGTGAAGGCTTTTTTTCACCCCAGCAGTGATTATATATATCTATACTTACTCTTGTAATGTATTTCCTCGGAGTCATCATTCGAATGCTGTGTTCACCGGCTCCTGTTAGCCTAGTGCAGACACACATGGAGATGGAAGGGGAAGGTTGAGGCGGCAGCAGAGGGGGGCATGGATGGGCAGCTCGGGCTGCTGGCCGTCTGGCCCCACGCCTGAGTTCCGGGTCCCTGTTCCCAGGTCCAAGGACGGCAGACGAAGAGACCCCTGGCAGATGCTGCTTGTCAGCCTGTCGGTCTGGGAGGAGGGTTGGAGGGGCCTCTGGGTTCCCTCTGGAGCACAGGCCAGTGTCCACTCCCAGCAGAAGCCCGGGCATTCTCGTGGCTCCAGTGTCCACTCACCCGTTGAGGCCATCAGCTCCTTCAAACACAGAAGGAAACCGGCCTCTGTCCCCGGGAGTCGTGCCCCACTCTCCTGCACTTCACCAGACGCCAGAGCAAGCTCGCTGCCCACTCCCGGTGACCCTGGGGGACAGGGCAGAACCGCTCCATCTTTGATTTGTCTCCTGTGGGGCAGCTGGTGGTCCCAACCCCCAGACCTTGAGGTTGGCAGCCCAACTCACAACCATGGGGCCTGGGCGACTCACTCGTGTGGAGGTGACCCCCAACCCCAACCCGCTGCTCCTTGTACTTTAGCTGTCATGCTGCTGCTGCTGCTGCTGTGAGTCGTCATGCCGATACCTGCTAAGCAGGATGTGTTTTCATTGTTACAAATTGAACATAATGAAAGCATAGCGATGAATCACAAAAACAGTGTGTCACCATCGATGGGGAAACATTTATTTCTCATGACAGATCAATGAAGTGTTGTCTTGAAGCCTGGTGTAGCATGGGTCATAGTCTTCACGCCGGGTACTCATATGTGGGCGTCTCTACACGGGGACAGACCTGCCTGGATACAGAGAGAGGAGCGGTGTCTCGGGTTCTAAGACCATCGGAAATAGGTATTTTCCTGTGACCCCTGTGAAAGGGTCCTTTGACGTCCCCCCCAAAGGGGTCCTGCCCCACAGGTTGAGAACCTCTGACATAGGCATGTGGAAGGAAGCCCTGTGGAGGGCCAGGCTGTCGGTGCCACATTGTGGTCGTTTTCGTGGCATCCCCAACCTCTCTTCATGCTGCTGCCCAGGGCACTGAGAAAGTCCACCTGCCTGGGGCTTTCCCGTGAGTTGTGACGCACAACAGGCCTCCCTCACAGACTTTCCGAGACAATAGTCAGACGGGCGCCAGACGACCTCATCTTCCTCTCTTACAGCAGCAGGTACGTTTGAACTCCCTACCCCACGCCACCCCCACTGCAGTGAGCAGCCCCACACTGAACTCCTGGGTGGTCCGGTGCCAAGAGTGCTGAGCGGGGAGCCAGGAGTGTGTGGGTCTTCCCGCGTCGCAGCATGACAGTGCAGATCCGAACCCACGACCAGGGTCGGCCTGCGTTGGGAGCCGCTGCGGCTGCTTGGTTGGTCCCTGCCTGGCCCCTTCTTGGGTGTAGGAGGCAGCTGGGCCTCTCTGAGATGCAGGGAGCTCACCCAGCCATTCCTTCTCTTGATGGGAGCCATCAGGCCTCATGAAAGCTTAATGGCTGAGTGTTGAATCGGTGAGTCTGGGTGCTTGGTGGCACCCCATGAATGAGCCAGTGATGGACCTTCCCCAGGGCGCAGTGGGACTCTGATGGCACCAGGCAGCCAAAGCCCCTTTCTCTTCGGAGGGGCTCCATGTCACAGGGGTCCTATCTGAGGTGGGTGTCAATACTCTTGGGCATTAACATGAGGGCTGGGAGCGGGGCCCACAAGCAGAGACCCCAATGGCTAAGTGACAGGTGGCTTGGGGGACGGAAGGCTCTGGGGTGTCAGTTTGGCTTTGTTTTGCCTAGGCATTCCTCCATTGCCGTGGTTCTCCCCTTCCGTCGCCGATGTCGACATCGTCATGGTCACATACAACAGAGCATTATTGCTTCCCGAGGCTCTTCTAGCCTCACACTCTCCAGTCCCCTTTGGACGAACGTCTCCTAGGGGGTCTGGGTAAGAGAAGGCGGTGGTAGACACAGGGAGGATTCAGTCTGAGTGGGTGCTAACTGGTGGTGGTGCTTGCCATCCTGCTGGGTAGGCATTGGGCCATCTCCAAGACAGGGAAAGAGAGAGCACGGTCCAGGCGTGCCCTGGGGGCCCTGAGATCCTGGTGCATGAACTTCCTGGACCGTGGAGACGACGGGAGAGCCAAGGAGTGGCAGAGCAGCAGCAGTCGCAGCAGCAGCAGAGCCAGGGGACAGAGCACAGGAAGGGGTAGACTCCCCAGTGCATAGAGCAAGGAAAGCCAAGCACTTCGTTCTTGGCAGGAGGCTGGCAGTGAAGTTGGGGTGTCTCTGGGTAACCTTGTCCTGGGAGCTGGGTGTACTGCCCCGTGGAGCTGGAGTGGAGTATTTTTGGCCGAGACTCACAGTGAAGTGGCACGCCCTTTGGGCACTTGTTCCCAGCCCCGAAAGAACTTTGAAACGCATCCCAAGGGAACAACTGTATGCCGGGCATTTCCACCCGAGTTGTAACCCGTTAACATCTGGAACCTCATAATCCTGATCATCTTCTGGGTTCTGTGTGGCTGTTGTGGTGATTTGCGGAGCAGTGAGACCGGGCCGGGGGAGCCGCATGTGCCGTGGGGGGAGGCAGAGCATCCCCTGGCACAGTGGGGACAAGGGGCTCATGTATGTCTTGGACTGTGGTCCAGTGTGCCAGGCCAACAGGCAGCACAGCTGGCCGTTAAGATGCGGCTGGCGATGTGTGGTTTGGAAGAGAGGGCCAAGTCCTTGAAGACGAAGCCCAGAGCTTTCATGTCTTGGTTTTTCAGAGGCCTCTGGCCACAGCGTTCTCCAGGGAGCCCAACTGGCAGAGGCTTCTCGTGCCAAGTGTGCTTCAGCCAGGAAGGGCTTCGAGACCAGGTTTCCCCTGGGTGGTGCTGGGCCGAAGCCCATCACTGCTTCTCTCCAGGCGCTAACACGTCTGATCCAAAAGATAGCAGTTTTGCTTTGCTTTTCCGTTGATCACGGCACAGTGTGGCCTGCCAGCCTGTAGTGGCCTGTGTGGCATACACAGAATGGAGTTCAATAAGCATTAAGTCACTGTCATGTTTGGAATGTGTCCCCTTCCAAAATGCACATCAAGAAGGCTGGGCCTTGACAATCCTGTAATCATGTAATCACACACACCATGATGACATCTGATGATCTTTTTTTTTGTAAGAGACCCGGGTGGCATGTGGCACCCTCACACAGGTCACAGCTTTGCTCCGGTGAGAGGGGTCTTTCCTGGGTGGTGGCTTGTATCCTCTTCCATCTTATAAGTAGAGAGAAGCAAGGAGAGAGAGAGAGAGAGA
>PVJH01014879.1:0-55529 GCA_004026705.1 Nesogale talazaci | reverse complement strand
CGTCTGCTTTCTTTTAGATTAAAGTTTTTCCCTGTTTTAGTTTGTTATTGTTATAGAGTGTTTGTGTGTGTTTGGGTTTTTTTTGGATGCTTTCTGAAATCCCAGATATATAAATCTATACAAACAATAATCAATTACCTAGAGATATGGCAAGGGTGGCTGGGAGGAAATGGGACTCACAATAACAACAAGAAAAAAAATTCTAAGAGTGATGGTAGTGAAGATTGCACAATTCTTTTTAATATGAATGCACTATTGAATTATATGATATGCAAATTATATACTTATGAATTTCTTTTTGGAAACTGATAATTTGCCACTCAAAAGTGTGCCAGCTTGCTTCTTGTTTCCACACCTATAGACCAGCACGGAGAATTATCAGTTTTTTAATTTTTGCCAATTTGGTGGGTAAAAAATGTATCTTTTATTAATGACTGGAGTTAAGCATCTGTTCAGTGAGTAGCAGCTATTTGTTTTTCCTTGTTAGTTTGTGAACTAATTGTTTGGTAGGATGGAGCTATATAAAAAGCTTTACATTTCTGCAATTGAATCATCCACATTTGTGTAATGGTTTCTGAATTCTTAAAAATTATTAAATACTTTTATTGGGAGCTCTTACATCTTTTATCACAATTCATACATTCATCCATTATATTAAGCACATTTGTACATATCAGCTCCTCCTTTTTCTCCTCCCTCTCCCACCCTTCCTCCCTCCTGAACCCTTGCTTGATAAGTTTTAGATTATTATTTTCATATCTTACATTGTCCTCTGTCACCCTTCACCTACTTTTCTGTTCATCTTCCTGAGAGGGGGTTATATGTTGATCCTTGTGATCGATTCCCCTTTCATCTCCCATGTTTCCCTTATCCCCCTGGTATCTCTATTCTCATGGTTGGCCCTGATGAATTTATCTATCCTAGACTCCCTGTATTTCAGGTTCTTATCTGTGGAAGTGTACATATTCTGGTCTACTCTGATTTGCGAGGTAGAATTGAGATCATGATAGCATGTGTGTGGGGGAACATTAAAGAACTAGAAGAAAGTTGTGTGTTTCATTGGTGTTATATGGCATCTGAAAGATGCATTCATCTCTTCCCTGTTATCCTTCTGTGAGGAAATGTCGAATTGTTTACAGATTGGCCTGGGGTCTCCTCCACTCCTTGTTCCCCATCCCACCCCCCATCCACATTGGGTATGATTTTGTTCTGGTTCTTAGATGCTTGATACTGTATTCCATTGACATCTCATGATTACACAGATTGATGTGCTTCTTTGTGAACTTTGTTGCTTCTCAGCTAGATGGCCTTTGTTTATCTTTAAGCCTTTAAGACCCCAGATGCTATATCTTTTGATAACCAGGCACCATCATATATCTTTACGTAGCTTCTGAACCCATTTTGTTTTCAGCAATTGTGTCCTGGAAAGTGAACATCACAGAATGCCAGATTATTAGAACAAAGTGTTCTTGTGTTGAGGAAGTAGTTGGGTTGAGTCCCAATATCCATCTGCTGCCTTAATTCTTAACATATAGATATAAGTAAATAGATCTATTGCCCTCTCATTATATATAAATATATTAACATGTACATGGCTGTATTTAGACCTCTAAAAATGATCTTTGCCTTCTGGTTCTTTCCTCTATTTCCTTTTACTTTCCTCTTGTCCCACCATCATGTTTGGCCTTCATTCAGGTTTAGCAATTACTCGCAGTTGCACTGCCCTTGATTAAGCCCCACTGGGCGTCCTATGCCCTTTTATCCATTGATTTTAGTTCACTTGTTGTTCCTTTGTCCCTGGGTTGGTTGCCCCCACCCCTTTTCCTTTGTCCCACCTCCCCTTCTTCTGTGTCCCCCTGTAACTATCGGTTCCATTGTTTTTGTCTCCAAATTTATCCCACCTATCTTATCTAGATAGACATGCAGATACTTTAATAAGCAAAAACAAAAAAGGCAAAGAGTTTCTGGGTTTTCTGTTTTACTTACATTTGCCAAATTTCACAAATTAAAATACAAGATATCCAATTATATTTTTATTTCTAATAAATCATAGATAAGTTTTTAGTAGGTATCCCATGCAATATTTAGAATATAATCCTAAAGAGATGCATGAGAGACTTCCTTTTGTGTGTATGTGTGTGTGTGTATGTATGTGTGTGTGTGTGACTACAAAGTTTTTTTGGGGAAAATTCATGTAGTTTCTAGAGTGTTTATTATTTACTTTACACAGTTAAGTTTGAATTTTCTTTTTTGCATGAAGACTAACATAGGGCAGTAGCTTTTTTTCTCTAAATAGCCGTTACTATCTCCACACACTATATTTAATCATTCCCCCACTGATTTTTATTGACATTGGAGTTTTACTTTCAAATTGTAAAGTTAGTACACAAGGTGAGAACTACTATGAGAATAATCTATGTCTCAAGTAAGAGAAAGCAGATGTCCTTTTCCCCCCGTTTAATTCTCCTTGCACTTAAGTTTTAACAACTTTTACCGTAAAACACTTTCAGTCCTTGGTGGAAAAGTGATCCTGATAACTCAGAGGAATGACAGACCAGATTGCCTTCAAACACAGGAGTGGTCATAAGAAAAGCTCACAGGAATTGCTGGGGCAAAACTGTCATCTAGTTCATAGAGGCCTCGACCTCTCTGATGAAATCAGCTAGCGGAAAGTCACAGTCCAGGAGTCACAGTAATTGATACAATTTTGTCATCTGGTGAGAGAAATAGGGATTGAATGTAAATTCCATTCAGATTCTGAAGTTTGATCTGAAGGAATATCAAAATCCTAAAACCCAAACCCATTGCTAAGTGGGCTGTAAAGGGCAGAGCAGAAGCACTCCAGATGCATTTCCAGGCTCTAGTCTGTAAGAGAGCAGATTGCTACATCCATCTTCCAAAGACAGGAAACACAGAAAGGCAACACTGCCTCCCCTCAGCCCCCACCCCACCAGGAGATAGAGATACTGTGTAGCTAGCCCAGAGCAATGTAAAGTGAGCAGGACCTGAACTGGGCCTAAGGAAGGAAGGTCCTGGAAGGTGGACAAGAGTCCTAAGACCCAGATGATTACAGAGCACAGAAGGGGCCAGAAAATAGAGACAAATGATGTACTAGCAATGGTGAGTAACCCTATGAATGGGTTGCACTGCTGGAGTGGAGGTTTTAGAAATCTTTCACTTAAGTGGATATTGTACAATCCCCTCTCGTCTCATATTTGGCTACGGTTTGTTCCTGATCACTGCCTATACTCTTTAGGGAGTTCCCTGTCCCTATGTCTGAGACTAGAGGAATATGATCCCTTTGACACCCCCCCCCCCATCTTCCCCTCCCTGGTGATCGATCAGTGGTGAGTGCACTTGCCCTCACTGGGAAATCCATAGCGTATGCTCCCATGTCATCAGACCTTCAGCCAGAGGTTCATACCCACACCTGCACACCTTTGCTCACTCAATGACCACAGTGGGCACTTCTGTGCTTTGAACCTGCGGTTGGAAACTTGTGCATATTCTGATCACCCCTGTGTTGCCCCAACCACTGGGGACCAGTGATGTGCCTTCTGTGCTCATCCTGACCACCTCACAACTGGCAGTGTGCCTACAGCGCCCAGAACAGTGACTGGAGACTCCTCCTTGCACTCACTCCCTGATAAATTAGCCAGACGAACGCACCACCTCACCGGCAATACCAGTCACACCAAGACACTCGCTGCCATCAATCGATGCCAATATAGAGCGACCCTATAGGATGGGTTAGAACTTCTGCTTTTGAGTTTCCAAGACTGTAATTTTTTATGGTAATAGAAAGCCTCGTCTGTATTCTACAGAGCAGCTAGTGATTTTCAAGCTGTCAACCTTGCAGATTGGAGCCCAACAAATGATCACTGTGAGGTAACTTGTTACCACTGTGAGGTTGCCACATGAGGGCTCCTCATATCATGACAGATGCCATTTGCCCCTTTACCAAACAAGCAGAAGAGCCTGGTGCCCTCATCTACTATCCACGCAGCCACAACCTCACACAAGTCATATCTAAACAGTTCCTGCAGGCCATCTGCACCTGCACTGAAATCATGTGCTGCCACACCATCTATTGAGCGGCCAGTTTGTTCATGTGCATCAAGTCTACCCCATCCAATTGGGTAGCGCTCTCACAGTGACGCTCGAAGTGCCCTACCCTTACTTCTAGGGAGCACAAGAACTGCTAGCATGAACCTGAAAGGACCCCACAGCCCCACGAGGGCTACAGAGAAATCCTGACCACCTGATGCTTGTCACCTAGTATCAGGAAGGAACTAGTTCTCCTATTTCTACTCAACCTAAACAGGGAAGACATGGATTTCACCACAGGGGATTGGCAGGTATATATTGCATGACTCTCAATAAATGCTAGTGACAGGAAATCGGCCAACAAGCTCCACAGAAGTCACACATAGATCAAAACAAGAGCAAGGAAAATAATATAAAGGGGGTTGAGCCCCAGTGGCATAGTGGTTGTGCACGGGACTGTGGCCCACTGGGACGGAGGTTCAATTCCAGCAGTGGGGCTGGGCCTCCTACTCCCACCACCGGAGAGCAGTGATGCCCCCCCCCAAAAAAAAATACATAAAGGAAGAAAGACATTTTAAAGAGAGTAGGAAGAAACACAGCTCTGGATAAAGCAAACCCAAAGAGGAAACTTGCATAAAACAAACATACATAAACATAAATCAGTAAATGCTTTACATGTCTTGGAGAGAGCAGACAATAACAAATCACATGTAGAAACAGGATAAGATGTCTCAAAAAAGTGAGCAAAATAAAGAAAACCCTCCTGAGAGAGAAATGGCAATAAAACTACCTGATAAGGAAATTAAAAGATTTATAGATAGGATCTGCAAAGAGGTCAAAGAAAGCAAAGAGGGGCAGGGGGAACCAAACCAAAACAAAATACAACATGGAAATTTTTAGGAAAGCAATACAAGAACAAAATGATGAAATGAACAGACCTTTAGAAACCGTGTTGGAGTCAGTATGGTGCAGTGCTTGCACATCGGCCTCTTAACCTCAGGTCAGCTATTTGAAACCAGCAGCCATTCCTGGGGGGCAAGCTGGGGCTTTGTAATCTCATGAAAAGTTCCTGTTTTAGAATCCCACAGGGCTCTTGGAGTTAGCATCAACTCAATAGCCGTGCATGTGATAGTTCAGAAACCATACAAAATCAACAAGTGGAAATCACAGAGACTCCCAGGAAGACAGCAAAAATAGATAACTCAATAGTAGCGTGGTAAGGGAGAATTTAACCATGGAAGAAAGAATTTCAAAAAAAGTAAGGGAAAATACCTTTTGTTAGTTGTTGGAAGAACAATCAGAAGAAGGGGAAAAATGAAGATGAAGATTAATGGAACACTGTCAAGACAATTAATTTTGAATAGGGAAGACCTAGAACAAAAGGAGAGAAGAAGGTATAAAAAGAATTGTTGAAGATTTATTGGCAGAAAACTCTTATATCCTGAAAGATAGGGATGTTTTTAAACGTGAAACTCAGTGAATCACATCCAGAAGAGATCTCCCAAAGCAAGTCACCAGTATATATCAGAATCAGGCTTTCCAAGACAAATAAAGAAAGAATTCTGAGAGCCTTGTGAAAATAAAATATAATCTACAAAGAGGCATCAATAAGACTTCTCCAGAAATCCTGTAGGAAAAAGGCACTAGGTTGACATATAAAAGAAAAAGCCTTGCCAACCGGGAAGCATATACCCATCAAAATTTTCTTACAAATATAAAGGAACAATTAGAACATTCACTGATAAACAGGTTATTTAAAAACAACAACAGCAGACAAACTTTATAAGAATCATGAAAAGAAGTCCTTAAGATAGAGAACCAACAGCCTCAGACAACCCAAGACTAAGATATGTAACAGCACCAGCCATGCACTAACCCAGATAAAGAATTCTCAAAATTCAAATAAAGCAGCAAAACGGAAAATAAAGAACCAGAGATATCAGCCTATAAATGACAATAACTTTAAAAGGGGGAATAAATGGCATACTTAATAGAATTTCCACAGAGAGAGGAAGTCAAAGCCGTGTAAATTTCAGTGTATACATAAAAATCAACAAATTAAAGAAGAAAATAAAAGACTAGCTAATATAATCAGCAGCAGAGGGAGTATAGAGAAATTCTATAAACAAATTACTTCACAGAAAATTAAATGGAATAAAGAATTTAGCAAAACAGAGATAAAAAGGTTTTTAAAAGTGGCAGTATAAATTCATGCCTATCAATTACACTGAAGCTAAGTGGTTTAAATGCACCATTAAAGTGACAGAAAGTGGCAGAACGGATAAGAAACCTTTTACACAAATATATAAATGGATTAGAGGACAGATATTTATATCAGCATCATGTTTTGCAGGCCTCTTTAATAGGTGTCCCTTTATTTTATCCTTCTGAGAATTCAGAAGACATTTAATTTGGCTACTATTTGGAGACCTGGACTCAGAATATAGGACAATGTTTACACCGTCCAGTGACCATACTAGTTTTTGCTATCAAAGAATAGTTTGTGAGGTAAATTTACAGTGTCATTTATCTTCATTTTCTGGGTGGTACAAATGGTTGACATACAGCTGCTAACTTAAATGTTTTTATATATTGAAAGGTATCATTCACTTTTAAGACCAATTTCATAATATCACTGTCATGTAAGCCTATCCGACAGGACAAGAATGCTGACTTTTAGAACAAAATTTGCTGAAGGGGGATGAGGACCCAACAGGAGTCAAATTGACTGCATCTGTGGAAAGAGAAGGTGGAAAAATTCAACACAGCAGTCAGAACCATCAGTTGCCCGTGTGTAATTTCAAATCAAAGCTGAAGAAAATTAAAGCAAACCCATAAGCGCCAAAGAACAAACTTGAATATATCCCACCTAAATTTAGAGACCTTCTCAAAAATAAATTTGGCACATTGAACACTAATGACTGAAGACCAGAGAAGTTGTGTGATGGCATAAAGGATACCGTTTATGAAAAAAAAAAAAAAAAGGTCATTAAAAAGACATGAAAGGAAAAAAGACCAACATTGATGTCATAAGAGACCCTAAAATTTGCTCTTGAGAGTGGAGTACATCCTGGCCCAGCAAGCCTTGAAGACGATATCCCCACTTAGCACAGCCAAAGAGCATAGAGACGACCATATGGTCGGTCCCCCCTATGAAACATGGTGCCCTTTGCTGACCCAAGGTCCTACAGGAGAAACAGGGTGAGCACTGTACTCGGTCTGACTCTACCACACCGAGGCAAAACACTGAGAGCAGCAGATCTACCACACCGAGGCAAAACACTGAGATCAGCAGATCAACAGGGAGAACAGAGCATGGAGATCCCGAGGGAGTGCCAAGGATATACTTTGGGACCAGGGTGTGGCACCCCATCGAGTTCAACCAGGGGACACTCCTGGAGGTCAACGAATAGACCTTGGACTATTTACAGGTTTTTATATTGTTATTATTTTTATTTATTTTCTGGACATTGGCTTTTTTGTTGTCATTTTGTTTTGTCACTTCATCTTGTGATTTTTTTGTGCAGATTGCTTTCTCTTCAAGTCTGTCTAGATAAGATAAGCTGGATGAACAGTCTGGAGGAGAAATGGTTCCGGGGGACTGATGGTTCCGAGGGGTGGGGTGGCATGGGGGAGATATGGGAGATGGAAAGGGTGGGAAAGGAGATGGTGGTGACCAACCTAGAGACAAGGAAGCAACAAGTGATCCAAAATCAGTGACAGGTGGATGGGAGAGGCCTGATAGGGATTGATCGTGAGTAATGTGGCAGAAATTACTGAAACCCAAATGAAGGCTGAGCATGATAGTGTCACAAGAGTAAAGTAAAAGGAAATAGAGGAAAGAACTGGAGTGGGGGTGAGTGGGTAAAGGGCATTTATAGATGTCTAAATACAGGCATGTACATAGGTAAATATATATGATGTGGAAATAGAGTTATGTGCATAACTTTTAGGGTTGGCAGCAGATGGACATTGGACTTCCACTCAAGTACTTCTTCAATGTAAGAACACTTAGTTCTATTAAATTGGCATTTCATGATGCTCACCTTCCTTACATGATCACTGAAGACAAATGTGTGCATAAGCAAAAGTGGTGAAGCAAGCTGATGGTGCCCGGCTATCAAAAGAGATGGCATCTGGGGTCTTAAAGGCTTAAAAATAAACAAGCAGACATCTTGCTCAGAATCAACAAAGTCCACATAGAAGAAGCACTCCAGCCTGTGTGACCATGGAGTGTTGAAGGGATCAGATATCAGGCATCAAAGTACTGAAAAATTATATCATTATGAATGAGGGGGAGTACAGATTGGGGACACACAGCTCATCTATAGTTGAAGCAACATCCCCTTACAGTAGAAGGGTCTGTACATAAGAAGGAGAGGAGCCAGGAGTGTAGCAACAGTGAAATATACAACTTTCCTCTAGTTCTTAAATGCTCCCTCCCACCCCACCACCCACTGTCATGATCCCAATTCTACCTTACAAATACGGCTAGACCAGAGGATGTACACTGGTACAGATAGGAACCAGAAACATGGGGAATCTGGGACAGATGATCCCTTTAGGACCAGTAGTGAGAGTGGCGATACCTGGAAGGTGAAGGGAAGAAGGAACCAATTACAAGGATCTACATATTACTTCCTTGCGGTACAGACAACAGGAAAGTGGGTGAAGGGAGACATAGAACAGTGTACAATATGGCAAAATAATAATTATAAATTATCAAGTGTTAATGAGGGAGGGGAGAACGGGGAGGAAGTGGAAATATGAGGATCTAATACCAAGGACTTACGTAAAAAGAAAATGTTTTGAGAATGATGATTGGCAACAAATGTACAAATGTGCTTTGTATACAATGGATGGATAGATGGATAGTTGCATGAGCCCCCAATAAAATGATTAAAAAAAACAAACAAAATAGCAACTACAAAAAATTTGCTCTTGAAATAGAGTATCTAAAATGAATGAAAGAAATAATGAACAGAATTCAAGTAGATTTCAAATGATTGCTTAGGAAAGCAAACTATTCTAATGAAATTGTGCAAAGACTTGGGATTTGAAAATCAAAAGGGAAGGACATTGGAATTCCTCAAACTGAAAAAACCTTCAAGCCTCATGTTGCAAAATACCGAACAACAACAACAACAATCAAGAGAAAATAGAAGAAATATACAGTTCCTATACCAAAGGAACTGGTTGATGTTCCAATATTTTAGGACATAGTATATAATCTAGAATATTTGATACTGAAAGAAGTCCTATGTACCAAAAGCATTGGTGAAAAGTTAGACTCCACGTATTTATGGAATATAATTAAAATGTTTCACCAAGGGAGATGTTGGACAGTGTAAGACATGAAAAAGATTATAAATTGTCAAGGATTCATGAGAGGGAAGGTGGGGCAGGTATAGGGAGAA
Source organism: Nesogale talazaci (assembly GCA_004026705.1). NCBI lineage: Eukaryota > Metazoa > Chordata > Mammalia > Afrosoricida > Tenrecidae > Nesogale > Nesogale talazaci. The sequence goes on along the minus strand of PVJH01014879.1, from coordinate 46,065 downwards.
ATGAAGAACTGATACTAAGGGCTCAAGGAGAAATAAAATGTTTTGAGAAGGATGGAAACAAATGTAAAAATGTGCTTGACACTATAGACTCTATGTATGGATTATAATAAAAGTTGTATGAACTCCCAATAAAATTATTTTTAAAAAAGCCTTAAGTGTCTGATGTAGACAAATGCACATATGGAATAAAAGAGAAAAATAGAAACTGAAAACATTTCCCCAACCAGATTCAGCACTGGGGGTGCCTGCTCACCTGTGCCAAGAAATTTGGAAGACCACACCTGGCCACGTTTGAGTGAAGTACATATCTGTGCCCATGTCAAAGAAAGGTGCTCATTAGGGCACAGAAATCATTCAACAATATCACTAATATCACAGGCAAGTAACATTTACTCGAGATAATTGAAAGATGGTTCCAGGAATATATCAACAGAAACTGCTAGGAACCCAGCCTGTTTGGAAAGACTGAAGCAGAGGGTCTCATTGCTGACCTCAGAGGGCTCCTGGCTGAATGGAGGCACTAATTCCACAGAAATGGTTGTTCACTGGTGCTCTGTGGACTTTGCAAAGACCTTCGATGATGTGGATCACAACAAATTATGTGTAACATTGCGAAGAATGGGAATTGCAGAACATTTTATTGAGTTCATGTGGAAACTGTGCATAGACAAAAAGGCAGTTGTTTTAATAGAAGTGGATACTATATGATTTAAAATCAAAGAAAGATGTGCCTCAGATTGTGTCACTTCTTACTTACTTTTTGTTGTTTGTTTGAAATGAACTTGTTGTCACTAAAGACTTCTGTGCTTGCATGAGAAGTCACTGGGTGGCACAAAGGGTTAAGCTCAACTCTACTTGATAGGTTGGTTGTTCAAATCCACCCAGCAGTGCTTTGAAAGTCAGACATGACATTCCCCTCTTTTGTATTCTTTCTGCTATAACAAAACTCTTTCCAGAAGTATAGTGCTGTGAGCTCTGTGTCCTTCTAAAGAATTATCAACCCCAAAGGAATAGTGGGAGCCAGCAGGTGGGAGACTGACAACCTGAGGGGAAAGTGAGACTCCCCCCCACACCCTAAATTTGTAGTTAATCGAGCCCCATAGAGCAGAGTGCTTGGGAGAACTCCTGAGCTTGAATGTGGCACCAAACCTTGGACAGACAGCCCCGTCTGGAGGAATGGGCCTTTTAACCTGCACTGGGTGGGCTTGCTTCAGAGAAAGCAGCGAGAAGTGGAACGGCGCTGAACTCAATTGACTTTCATTAGAATCGAATTCCTCCAAGGCCGTTAGTGTCAGTCCACATGAGGTTTATCAGAGTATAGTCAATGCCATTGAAATAAACATGAGGAAAGTGTTGAAATGGAGAATGTTTTGTTGTGTATATTTTCCCCACAAGTCAAAAATAATAATTACATGAGTGATGAATACAAGGAAGAAGAAAATGTGCTAACATCGATTGTGATAATGATTGTACAGCTCTCCGTGATGTGCTTGAACTATTGAAGTTGTACAGGTGGAAGAGCTGTCGAGTCAATAAAACTGTAAAAACAAAGTTCATCAGAATTTCCTGGATTTGATATCAATGATCATAATCTCTGCCTGTAAAGATCTTGTCAATACTTGATCACCTCTTTCACCTTTGACATTTCATTTGAGCGTGTTTTTATTCATTTACAACTTGCAAAAAGAACTTCTGAGGCTTCTTGAAACCCAGCTGCAAACTACAAAATTATCTGGGGACTGGTACATACCAGGATGTCTGATTTTCACTCTAAAATAGCATTTTGTCACCTCCATGTCTGGATCTAGCCTGAACAAAGGCTCCTTTCAACCAGCAATACAAGCACATGGCTTCAGTGATGCCAGTCTTGAAGGATTTGCTCTTCAGCTATTGTTAAAATTCAGGCTGTTACTTTTGATATTTAGAAAGCATTATTTAAGTCAATTGTTCCCAGATGTGAGTAATTATCAGCATAGTCTGGAAGGCCATTTACAACTGGGAGAATGTGTTTCTGTAGTTCTGGGACTTTCCAAGCAGATTTTGTCAAATGATTTAAATATTCACCAGTTTTCGTAAAACCGCTGAAGAAGGGATTCTAAGTGTTTTTTTAAATTTTTGGGGGGGCATCACTGCCCTGGTGGTGGGAGTAAGAGGCCCAGCCTTGCTCCTGGAGAGCTGCTGCTGGATTTGAACCTCTAACCCAGTGGGCCACAGTCCCGCACACAACCACTCCGCCACCGGGGCTCAGCTCTGTAAGTGTGTTTTTATAATTATTTAAAGTACACTCAAAATAATTTTTCTTTGATTTTCACACAGTTTATTCTGATGGCCTTTGTGGCTTTTTCCTTTTCCTTTTTTTGAACTTTAGGGCAGCTTTATAACGCATCATTCTTTCTCCTTAAGGGTCTGGGAGCTCAGAGATTGACTTCCTTTATGTTTAAGGCAGTGGACTCTCCATCCGGGAGCTTCCCCTTTTTATTTATCTCCCAGCACTGCAGTGGAGTCTGATGGCATGCACAGTGGTTACTTGTTGAGCTGCGAACCCCAACATCAGCAGTGCCACCTGCCGCCCCTCGGGAGAGAGACCAGGCTGTGTACTCCTGGTGAAACTTGGAAATCCACAGGGGCCATTCAGAATCAACTCGATGGCAGCGAGGATGTGATGACATTGCTCTTTACTAGCAATCTAAGGAGTTTTATTGTACTTATGTCTTTAGTACCTATTTCAGATTCCTTAAAGAAAATGGACCATGGCGTAAATGAAAGACAAGATTGACCGCGGAATTTCATAGCCTCCATTTAAAATGGTTTGGAGAACAAAATAATTTCAGTTGCGGTGCCATTTGGCTATGTCCCTCCCGCAGAGACTGGGCATAAAGGATGGCATGGCTGCAGAATTAGCTGGTGATGACTGTCATGATGTATTCATAAGTCCTAAAATCAGATATCCTCAAAATATATATGTGCTAATTATTGTATTGATTTCACATTATTTCTCATAAATAGAGGTAAAACTTAACAACTCAAATTTCAACAATTCATTGACTATCTGAGAATTTTAAATGTAGGTATTTCCTAGATGCTTGCTTTACAAAGAATTAGAAAGCCTTCGAAAGATTGATAGAATTTACGAAGAAATGTGTGAAGAATTTACCAAGAAATAGGTGAAGAAAATAAGGCAAATCTTTTTCTTTTTTTCATTTTTTTTTTGGGGGGGGGGGGCATCACTGCCCTCTGGTGGCCCAGCCTTTGCTCCTGTGGAGCTGGAATTGAACCTCCATCCCAGTGGGCCGCAGTCCCATGCACAACCACTATGCCACCGGGGCTCAGTCCGGCAAATCTTTTAAGAGTCAAGTTTCCACAAGGAAGTTAGAGTCTCTTGCTGGTGGTGAACCCAAGGGCCCCCAAATTCAACTTTCTAGTATCCAACATGAGCCAGAGAACCTTGTGGTAACTGAGAAGGTAGAAAGTTCTCTATTTGGCTACAGGATATCTTGGAGAACACACTTTGAAATTTAAATTTGTCTTTCAAGTTGTCACATGAAACACTAGTAAATTATAATACCATCCAAATCTATGCTTGCACTGTTGCATGTGAGTTTTTAAAAATCCCGCCCCACCATCTTAGTCAACTTAGTGCTTTGGGTTAGAATATTATTTTCTACTGTGTTATTCTACTAAAGCTACTAAATTATTTCATACTTTGAGTTTTTCTTGCCAAAATCAAAGGAAATTTTTTTTCTTATTTGGTGAAACAAGCACAAAAGGAATATATTACTAGTACTGAGGTTGATAAACCCACTGTTGTCTTCTTATCTGGTCTGCCCAGGCTGCTGCTAGCAGGTAGGGGACCTCTCTGATGTTACCCAGGGGTATCCACACTGCACTGCAGGCTGGGTGGCCATGGGAGAATGATAAGACTGGATCAGGCAATTTTGGAATTAGCCAGCTAAGAAGCTTCATGTTTTGTGCTACTCTTTGTTTCGAAACTTTTTTTTTTGTTTCTAAACTTTTAATGCAGTACTTCTCAACCTTTGTAATTCCATGACCCTTTAATCCAGTTCCTCATTTTGTAGTGACTCCCACCATAAAATTATTTTCATTGCTAGTTCATAACTGTAATTTTGCTTCTGTTATGAATTGAATGAACCACAGGGTGAGAACCGCTGCTTTAATATGTATAAAAATCACCTGGGAAGCTTGTCAAAAATCAAGTTGAGACCACCCAGGAAGTTGCATTCTAACAGGCACCCTTTGTGATGGTGTAATGTAGAAATAGATAAAGAGTGATGGCTGAATATTATGATAAACATGATAGCACTGAACTTCCAGGTGGAGGTTGTTCAAATTTGACATTTTGTTGCATATATCTTTACTCCAAGAAATTCTTTTAGAAATTTTTAAAAACAGAAAAACAACACCTGCATCACTGGAGTTGATTCTAGTTTGAGAGACACCAGCTCCAGGGTGAAGAGTACAGCCTGGGAAACCATCCTGCTGTGGTCTCAGGTCCTTATGCAATGAATGATTTTAAGTTCCTTGATCTTGTTGTATTGGTTGCTATGAGTAGAAAGAAACTTGATGGCTTGGGGTTTCATCTGGTTAATCTTGGACAAATTAATTAAACTGTTCAAACCTGAACTATTTCCTACTTTGAATTTGTGTTAATATCAAGTTTTTTGAGTAATGAGAGGACATGCCCCCATCAAGGGGACATTGTTTTGATAACATGAATTTTGAAAGGAGCCCTGGTGGCATAGTGGTTAAGCATTCCACTGCTACCTGTGACGTCAGCAGTACAAAATAATTGTTGAAACAATTATGTGGGTCACATATGTCCCAAGAGGCCTCTCCTAGTAAATTGGTGGGGTAAGGCTTATTTCTTCAGGTTCACCCTGTTCTGCAGGTTCCTGCCAGAGAGTAGCTGTACTACAATAGAGGAATCTGTGAGGGTGAGAATGTTGGTGGGCAATTATGTCCCACAGGCCATGAAATGGTTCCTCTTTCTTTGCTTTAGTTTCTAATGTTGTAAAACAAAAACAGTATTTCCTTCATCAGGGAGTTATTGTAAGGATCAAATGTTAGTAACTGTGCTAGTCGAGCACCTGTTATGCGCTTAACCAATGCTAAGAGTATTATTATTATTACTACTACTGGTGCTACAATGTATAAGAGTTTGACTCCCTCCCTATAGGGTTGGTTAATCCTTAGGAAAATATTTCTAAGGGGACATTCAACCCTGATTCTTTCTTCACTATATTTTTATCTTCACCAGTTTTAAAAGTGCTTTCCATTTATATTCTTGAGAACTTCAAAATAACCCCCCTACCCCCCCCCCCAGCTTTCTTGTTTTGAAGTCCTTTGATGTGACGTAATCATCTCTTTTGCTTAATGTCCACTGTCTCATCACCACTCCACATTCATTCACTGCACTATATTCAGAAAGCTAGAAAGCTAGGCTAGGCCATTTATTCAGTTTGTCAAATAGAGAAGTAACTTTTGATAAAACTCTTTAGTCTTCACTTTACAATTATGGAAAACCAAATTTTCGACTCAAACCCCTTTGCAAATCATTTTTGATGAAAAAAATCAGAGCTGTCTGACAGAACTGGGGAAAACGGAAGTAGTTGAATGACTGTGCTGTAGACACTGAAGGCCCAGTTTGAATAAGGCCAACTTTTAATTATGCAAAGAACAATTGAGTGACAGTTTCAATAAACCACATAGCTGGATGATAAGTTTTATAGTACAGAGAAGAAAATTCTATAGGAAGAGATTGTGGAGCATCTTAGAACTATAATGTAGGCATGTAAAAATATTTGAAATATACATGCATGTGTGTGTGTGTGTGTGTGTGTGTGTGTGTGTGTGTGTATACCGTCTCTGCCTCGAAGCAGATTTTTTTTCTTTTTTTAAAAAAATCATTTTATTGAGGGCTCATACAACTCCCATTATCAGTCTTCTCAAAACATTTTCTTTCCGCTTAAGCTCCTGGTATCAGCTCCTCCTATTTCCCTTCCCTTTCCCTTCTCCCATGAACCCTCAATACTTTATAAATTATTTTTATTTTGTATCCTAAACTGTCTGATGTCTCCTTTCACCCACTTTCCTGTTGTCCATGCCCCAGGAAGGAGGCCATATGTAGATCTTTGTCACTGGTTCCCCCTTCGTACCCTACCTTCCCTCCCCCCTCCCAGTACCACCACTGGTCCTGAAAGGATCATCTGTCCTGGATTCCCTATGTTTCCAGTTCCTATCTGTACCAGTGTACATCCTCTGGTCTAGCAGGATTTGTAAGGTAGAATTGAAATCATGATAGTGGGTGGGAGGAAGCATTTAAGAACTAGAGGAAAGTTGCATATTTCATCGTTGCTACCCTGCACCCTGACTGGCTCACCTACCCCCGGTGACCTCGCTGTCAGGGGATGTCATCGAAGCAGAATTTTGAATGAATTCTAGATTCACTCTAACTCAAAGTTAAAATGTTCACGTGGTGCTGAGTACCTGCGCAGCAAGCTGTGCTCCCTGTATGAGAACGACTGCATTTTCAACAAGTTTGAGTGCTGTTGGAGCGGAGATGACAGCCCCATCATGACTGGCCCCTACAACAACAACTTCCGCATGTTTGAGAGGACCACGATCAGGGACGTCACCCTGGAGGCATCGAGGGAGATCAGCACGCCTTGGGCCCTCCTCAAGCCACACAAGATGTGCACGGGCAGCAAGAGTACGAGGGACGAGATCAGCGTGGAAAACCTGGGCTTCAGCAGCAAGATCCTGCACACCAGCTACACCTGCCTGCCGTGCCTGTCAGAGAAGAGGCCTGTCCCCTCTCCTGCAGCACAGCCACATACCCGCAGCTCCTTTCTGGGTCCAGGCAGCAGGACGCCCCACCGCCCATCCATCCATCTGCCTGCTGTGAGGAGGAGACTCAGGCCAACTATTCTCAGTCCACGCATCACAACGTCCTTCAGAATAAGCGTATTTATTTAAGTCTGTGCCTGTCTCTCCCGTCCATAGAACAGAAAGCTTAAGGCTCCCAAGCACGATTGTCAGGTGTAAACTCTTTTCTCCCCCACTTCTCCTCAGCCATCTGGGTGGGCCTTCAAGCATGCTTGCTGGGGAGGGGGGTGACGGGTGGCTGTCCAGCTGTATCTAGGAGCTCAGGTCACCCTCCCTTGCTGCCACTGGCTGTCACACCCCCTGTGGGAACCCGGAAGAAAAGCAAACCAAAGAATGCTTAAAAAAAAAAAATAAAAAGTTCATGTAGTGCACTATTTAAAGAGTCAAATGCTGACCAAAATCTGGCTGTTCTAACTCTAGAGAAAGTCCTACCCATCTGCTGCCTGCTTGGGCAGCAACCAGAGGAAGACCTGGGACAAGATGGATTGTCATGTGAAGGTGGCACAGCACCAGGCAGTGGACTATTCTGTTGTACTAGGGCCGCTCTGAGTCAAAACTTACTTGATGGCCTCTACCCACGGCAACCATCTGGTCTGGTAACGACCCTCAGTCTAGAACACCCTTTTCTGCTCAATGACAATTTTGCTCTGTCCACATCAGCTAGTCAAGAGGTCAAACGACACATGGCGTTGGGTAAGTCTGCTGCACGAGCCCTCTTTAGAGTGTTGAAAAGCGAGGCTATTACTTTGAGAACTAAGGTGCGCCTGATCCAAGCCACAGTATTCTCAACCGCCCCGTATGTGTGAAAGTTGAGCATTGAATAAGGAGGACCGAAGAAATAACGTAGTTATTGTGCTTGCTCAGAATGTTAAAAGTACCAGGAATTGCCAAAAGTACAAATACCTGTCTTGGACAACCTATATCCAGTAGCAGAGATGGCCTGCCCTCATCTCTCGCACCTTGCACATGTTGTCAGGAGAGAGCAGTCCCGAGAGAAGGACTTCAGACTTGGTAGTAAAGTGGAAGGGCCGTGAAAAAAGAGGAAGGTTCGCAACAAGATGAATTGGCACGGCATCCATGGGCTCAAATGTAGGAGCAGCTGTCGGGCCGCACAGAAGGGAACAGTGTTTCGTTCTGTTGTGCACACGAGTTGCTGGAAGTTGGAACTGACTTGACGGCCCCTAACAGGAACAAACCACTGTGTTGATTCCAGCTTATAAGTACTCTCAAGATGACAAGTCTTTATGGGGACAGAAAGTCCTATTTTTCTATCAAGGTATGCCTAGTAGTTTTCAATGGCTGACCTTGAGTTTACCAGCCTAACATATAACCCATTCCCCCACGAAGTGACTTACCGATAGCTCTGTGAAGAAATCACCCCCCGAGGGCCAGTTTGTCAGTCTGTGGTGGTTTGCATGTTGCTCTGCTGCTGGAAGCTGTGTGACCAAATATTCCAAATACCAGCAGCGTCATCCATGACTCTGGAATGGGATTTCAGTGGATCTTCCAGACTGAGGAGAAAGGCCTAACCGTCTCTGTCTGAAAACTTAACAATGGAAAGCTATCAAAGATTTCAGCTTGCTTAGTTTACTTGTGTCATCAGGTAAGAACCACTTGCTGGTGTGTGTGTGTGTGTGTGTGTGTGTGTGTGTGAGAGAGAGAGAGAGAGAGAGAGGTTGGTTGATGAATTGGTGGGTTTCTCCGAGTCAGAATTGACTGGCTTGGCAGGAGCAGCAGGTGTAAAGTGGAGGAGGACCAGTTGTGAGCACAAAGCAAAGCCTCGGTGAATTGGGGTGACACAAGGACTGGAATAGAGGACTCCGACATACCACTTGTCCTCAAGGTGGTGCGGGTCTGGGCAGTGGTTTGTTCTTTACACATGCGTTTGGTCACCAACTCAACAGTAACAAATAGTTTATGTGAAATAACAAACCGTGACCACATCATAGTCCTCCCAGGAAAAAAGATGTGCAAATATATCAATGGGAACACAAGTCTTTTTAATCATTTTATTTTGTGGCTCTTACAAACCTCATAGCAATCCATCATTTAATTGTGTTAAGGACACTTGTACTTAATACATTTTGCCATCAAACAATTTTCTGTCTACTTGAGCCTTTGGTATCAGCTCCTCTTTTTACCCCTGCCTCCCTCTCCTACCTCCTCTCATGAATCCTTATCAATTATATATTATTTTGGTTATTTCATGTCTTACATTGTCTATTGTCTCTCTTCACCCACATTTCTGCTATTTGTTCCCCTGGGGGGGGGGTGCTATATATATTCAACCTTGTGATGGATTCCCCCATGCTCTTACTTTCCCCCACCCCTAACCATTTCCCTATCATCATGATACTTCCACTACTGTTCCTGAGGGCCTTATCTGTCCTGAATTCCATATATTGAGAGCTCTTATCTGTACCAATATGTGTACACTAATCTAGCCGGATTTGTAAGGTACAACTCTTCATGGAGGTTGGGGTGGGTGGGGGGAGCATTCAGAAACTAGAGGAATGATGGGTGTTGCATCGGTGCTGTATTGCACGCTGGTTGAATTGTCCCTTCCTTCTAAGCCTTTTGTGTGGAATGTCCAATTGTTTACAGATGGGCTTTGGGCCTTCACTCAAGTATTCCTCTTTCAGATTTATATAATTGTTTGCTATGGATCTTTTGGTTCCTGATCCTGTCGACACCTCATGATCACACGGGTTGGTGTGCTTCTTTCATGTGGGCTTATTTGCTTCCCTTCCATATGGCTGCTTGTTTACCCACAAGCCTTTAAGACCACGGAAACTATATCTTTTGATAGCTGGGCACCATTTGATTTCTTCACCACATTTGCTTATGCACTTGTTTTGTCTTCAGTGAGCATGTCAGGAAGGTGAGTGTCAAAGAGTTATTAGTGCCAGGTTATTAGAATAAAGTATTCTTATGTTTAAGAAGGCCTTGAGTTGAGGCCCCAAATCCATCTGCTATGCTAATACTTAACATATAAATATATGTATGTTGACCTCTATCCCTTTCATTATAAATTAATATATTTACATATACACATACCTACAACTATACCTCTGGTAGCCCAAGTCTTGAAGACAATGTGCTATCATGGGAAGCCAGAGAAAGGAGTCATTCTTGCAAGCTGGGATAACTTGCCAAATCTTTATAGCAAGTCTGCATTCATTTAATGCAAATTTCAATTGTAATTATATGAAGTGAAATCTCAGTAAAAATCAAAATGTGCCACCAATGAAATATGAAAAAGAGCAAAACACAGCAAGTGGAAAAGGCGAGAACTGTGTAATTTCAAAGGCAGCTTGCAGAAACCATTTTTGTTTTTTCACATAGCGACTCCACTTTGGTGGAAGAGGACCCCCAGCTTCTTCCTCAGTCTTCCAGGAGAATGGTCTGGAGTGGTGACAGTTGTGGCTCATGAGAACTCTTTGGGAAAGGCACTGCCCAAAGCTGGGCTGCTGATGGGTATGAGGCCAGCTGGATTCATTCTTTTCTTCCTCTTCTAGAGCAAACACAGTCTTCTTGTAGTTGAAATGGAGATGACTTGGAAAACACACACCTATGGAATGAAAGTTCAATTTCCAGGCCTGCTCTCTCTCTCTAAAGAATAATAGTCTTATTGATATAATTCACACATCACATAAGGCAGTGGTTTAAGCATATTTAAGAGTTTGTACAGTCATCACCACCATCAGTTTTAGAACATTTCCTCTTTCTTTTTTAAAATAATTTTATTGGGGGCTCTTAACACACTTGCCACAATACATCTGTACATCCATTGTGTCTAACACATTTGTGCATATGTTGCCATCATTTTCAAAACATTTTCTTTCTTTTGGAACCCTTAGTACCAGCTCCTTATTTTCCCCTCCCCCCACCCCTTCCTCATGAGCCCATGATAATTTATAATTTTTTTTCATGACTGCCATCTTCTTTCATCCACTTTTCTGTTGTCCATCCCCCTGGGAGGGGGCTATATGTCAATCATTGTGATTGGTTTCCGCTGTCTTCCCCCAGCTTTCCCTTACCCTCCTGGTATTGCTACTCTCGTTGGTCCTGAAGGGTTTATCTGTCCTGGATTCCCTGTGTTGCGAGCACTTATCTGTACCATTGTACATACTCTGGTCTATCTGCATGTATGCGGTAGAACTGGGGTCACGTTAAGGTAGAAGTGTGTGTGTGTGGGGAAGCATTGAAAGAATTAGAGGAAAGATGTATGTTTCGTTGGTGCTGTACTGCCTCTGGATCCTCTCTTCCTTGTGACTCTTACATTTTCTTTCTTTCTTTTTCAATTTATTGGGAGCTCTTTCAGCTCTTATTGCAGTCCATACAGACATACAGATATCCAGCGCATTTGTACATATGTTGGCATTCACATTTGCAAAATATTTTCTTTTTACTGGAACTCTTGGTATCAGCTCCTCATTTTTTCCTTCCCTCCCCAACTCTCCCTACCTCATGAACCCTTGATTTACATATATATATGTATATATTTAATTTCTATGTCTTACACTGACTACTGTCTCCCTTCACTCACTTTGCTGTTTTTTTGTTTTCTTCTTTCTTGGACTAATTATTATTAGCTCCCTATTTGCTCCCAAACTTCCCTGTCATAATCCTAAGAAACTATGAAACCAGTTATATTTACCTATTCTGAATTTCACATAAAGAAAAACATACAAAAATAAACAACACTAGCAACAACAGAAAACATTCAATGGAAAAGAAAGCGGAAACAACAAAAGCTAGAATGTGTCAAGTTGGGTTCCATAGAGGAGCAAAACCAGTGACACTTGTATGTGTTGTAAATAGAAAAGGATTTATATCAAGAAATGGCTTACACAATTACAAAAACAGGGAAGTCCGGTCCTGTTCAAGCCAGATTTCCAGTGTCATGTGGAAGTTGATGAACTGGAAACACCAGGAGCTCATGGAGTGAGACCAACTGAGGAAGCAGAGACAGCAGCCTAGACAGCCTAGGGGATATAGAAGTCTACAGTTGGCTCCTGATGATCAAGGATTGCAGCCTTCAGTGTGGATTACATCTCAATGTAAAGAAAACCAGAACCCTCACACCTGAACCAATAGGCAGCAGCAGCGTGATAAACAGAAAAGATTGAAGTCGTCAAGCCACCTTGCTTGAGTCCACAGTCGTCGAAGCAGCAGTCAAGAGAACAAACGGCACATTGCGTCGTGTAGGTCTGCGCAAGGCCTTTTCGATGTCTTGAAAAGCAAGGATGTCACTTTAAGCACTGAGGTGTCCCTGGCGATGGTATGCTCTTTTTGTTGGATTTTTTTCACTGTATTATCAGTCACCTCATGTGCATATAAGGGTTGGGCATTGATTAAGAAAGATTGAACAAGAACCTATGTGTTTGAACTGTGCTGTTGGGGGAGGATAATGAGAGTCCCATGAACTTCCAAAAGAACAACCACATCCGTCTTGGAAGAAGTACAGGCAGCGTGCTCCCAGAAGACAAGGATGGTGAGACTTGGTCTCAAGTGTTTTTGCACATGCTGTCAGGAGAGCTCAGTCCCGGGTGGACACTGTGCTTGGAAAAGTGGAGGGACAGTGAGACAGGAAGACTCCTGGCAGATGGGTTGTCACAGGGGCTGCAACAATGAGTTCAGCAGAGGGATGATTGCGAGGATGGCGCCAGCTGGAGTGGGGTTTCCTTTGGTGATACTTAAGGTCTCTATGAGCCAGATTCCATTTGGTGGCATCTAACAACATTAGCATATATGTCCCCTGTCCACTTTACAGACATCATTAGCATTTTTAAGGAAACATCATAAATGATTCCCCTAGGGCAGTGGTTCTCAACTTTTATAATGCTACGACCCTCTAATACAGTTCCTCATGTTGTGGTGACCCCCCCAACCATAACATTCTTTTCATTTTAAAGAGTTGTTTTTTTTTATTTTGGGGGCATCACTGCCCTCTGGTGGGAGTAGGAGGCCCAGCCTTGCTCCTGGAGAGCTGTTGCTGGATTTGAACCACCAACCCTGTGGGCCACAGTCCCACATACAGCCACTATGCCACCGGAGCTCAGCCCCATAACATTATTTTCATTGCTACTTCATAACTGTAATTCTGCTACTGTTAAGGACTGGCAACTCCTGTGAAAGAGTGGGTTGCGACCCACAAGTTGAGAACCACTGCCTTAGGGCATAAGGTAATTCTATTAAAAGAGATTCAGGCTCTCTTTTTCATAGCCAAAGGTAACTGTAGATTGAATTTTACCTTCCCTGGCTGTTGAGTTGACTCATTGTAGCTTTGTGTGCATTACAAGTAGATCTGTGCTCCACAATGACTGATGTTTTAGAAGTAGATTGTTGCTAAGATTTATGAAGAAATTAGATTTTTCTTTTAAAGCTATGATTAAAGTACCACAGAAACATGAGAGAATTCATGAAAACACTCATCTACTTACTGTTTAAAATGCTCGTTGACCCAGTGGAGCTAAACTTACCACAAGGTTACGTTACCTGCCTTTCTGACTAAATTCAGAAAGTGAGTTTAATTGATGATCTTAATTAAGATCATTTAGATGCCACCTAAGTACTGAAGTCCACATTGCGTTTGTTCAGGAATGCAGAGCCTTAAAGGCTTGAAGATAAACAAGTGGCCACCTAGCTAAGAAGCAACAAAGCCCACATGGTAGAAGCACAGCAGCCTATGTGATCACAAGATGTTGAAGGAATCAGGTATCAGGCATCAAAGAACAAAAAATCATATCATTGTGAATGAGGAAGGTTCAGAGTGGGGACCCAAAGTCCATCTGTAGGCAACTAGACATCCTGTCATAGAAGGATCTCGGGGAGGAGACGAGCCAGTCGGAGTGCACTGTGGCAACGATGTTCTGCTAGTTCTTAAATGCTTCCTCCCTCCCCACTTCCATGATCTCAAGTCTACCTTACAAATCTGGCTGGATGGGAGGGTGTGTACTGGTACAGAGAGGAACTGGAAACACAGGGAATCCAGGACAGAAGAACCCTTCAGGACATTGAGAAAGGTGATAGTAGGAGAGTGGAGGGAAGGTAGGGTAGAAAGGGGAAGCAGATTACAAGGATCTATATATGACTTCCTCCCTGGGGGACGACAGCAGAGAAGTGAGTGAAGGGAGACATTGGATGGTGTAAAATATGACAACATAATAACTTATAAATGATCACGGATCCATGGACAGGGGAGGAAAGAAAAATGAGTGGATACGAGGGGCTCAGATAGAAAACAAGTGTTTTGAGAATGATGAGGAAAACAAATGTACAAAAGTGCTCGACACAATGGATGTTTGTGCGGATTGTGATCCGAGTTGTATGAATCCCCAATAAAATGACCCAAATAAAAAATGTTCAATTAACAAGGACAAATAAGCAAAAGAATGCATGCCTTTCAATAATTTTTAGACCGCTCAAGGTCATGGATATTATAGGATGAGTGAGAAAGCATCTTAGAATAGAAGGACATAGCAGCATGAAGCATCACTACACATTTTCCAGGAGCCCTGGTGGCTCAGTGGTTAAGTACTCAGCTGCTAAAAAAATATTAGCACCTTGAGCTTACAAGACTCTGAAGGAGACACCTTGTGGGGCAGTTTGACCCTCTCATGTAGGGTTGCTGTGGATGGAAAGGGCCGTGGACTGCTAAAGAGACCAACAAACCTGTCGTGGAAGAAGTAAGACCAGAGTGTGGCAAGGCTGCATCTGACATGCTCTAGACCTACTGTCAGGAGAGACCCGCCCCTGGAGAAAGACCTCATACTTGATAAAGTGGAGAGGCAGCAAAAGCAAGGCAGGTTCTCACGGTGATGGTCTGACAGCGGGGCCGCAGCAGTGAGCTGAAGCGCAGGAACGGTTGTGAGGATGACACGGGACCATGGGGTGTTTCGTTCTGTGCATAGGGTATATGGATCAGAACAGAACACCTAGCAACAACCTGAGCTGGAGTCCACTTAGTAGCACAGGACAACAGTAGCACTTTTGGCAATCTGAGATGTGTAAATTGCAAATAACATGCAGATATGCCCCCAATAAATGGATTACTTGCTTCAAGAGTTCAAACTCTTTTGTGGCAGTTTGAAAGCCCAGAGGTCAGTACTGGCCATCCGAACAGGTAAAGGCCAGTGGCAATATTCCCTCTGCACGGAAAAGCAACTCGGACCCCAGGTTGCCAGGAGTTTTCAGTGGCCTGCCAAGGTCTTTGACTTTTCTCTCCTCCTCTTCACTGTCTTGCAGGCCAGATGATGTGCTTCTGCATCGTACGCATGACGAGATCGTCCTCCTGCATTGCTTCCTTTGGCCCCTGGTGACATTCGTGGTGGGCGTTCTCATCGTGGTCCTGACCATCTGTGCCAAGAGCCTGGCAGTCAAGGCAGAAGCCATGAAGAAGCGCAAGTTCTCTTAAAGGGGTGTAGGCCGGTGGAAAGCAAAGCACAGAAGCTGCACTCATCAGTGCACGTCGTCCTGCAGGACCCCTGTTGCCAGCACAGGAGACGACGGGGTCAGGAGAGGTCTTTGAGAACCTCCTCCCTCGATGGCAGCAGAAACAGGCACAACTGGAAGACTTGGAGCTCGTAGATTCTATTCTGTGTGTGGTAGAGGTGGTTGACGGGTCACGCTCTTCGCTGTAGGGAGTAGCCGTTTCAGGAACTCCTCTAAGTTATTCATTTTCTTTGGAAAAGTACAGTATATAATTTGTACAGTGTAGTATACAAACCATTATGATCTATGCTACTGATAAACATTAAAACAGAGTGGTCTGTATTCTTTTTTAATTCCTTTTTCTAATGCTTAGAACCCCTGGGTGAAAAGCACTCCTCCCCCACCTCCCCAGGTTTCATTTGCTTCTGCTCAATCGCACTTTTTCTTGGATGTGAGGATTCCTGTCCATGCCTTCACCTCTCTGTATGCGTCTTAGTCTCCAATATGAAAGTGTACCTTTGACTCCCCTGTTGATCAAGGACTACACACTCTTTTTTAAAGTTTTTGTCATCACTGCGCTCTGGTGGGAGTGGGAGGCCCAGCCTTGCTCCTGGAGAGCTGCTGCTGGATTTGAACCGCCAGCCCTGTGGGCCGCAGTCCTGCACTCAAGCACTACGCCACCAGGTCTCAGTCCTGGACTACACACTCTTAACTCAGCCTCTGGTCACCCTGCGACTCTCATTATTAAAGTGTGCTCAGTGCCTGGAAAACATACCTCCCACACTGCCCTCTGCTTACTCATTGCTTCTCAAGGGAATCTGAACAAGGCCTGCCTGAGCTATCAGAGGACTGAGCTCTTTGATTCATCTGTTCTTATTATTGTTGATGGATTCTAGCTACAGGCAGCAGAATGTTCCTGATGTGAAGGACACGGTTCAGATTAGTCAAGTTGATAGGTGTTTTCATTGTCTATTATGTCAGAAAAAAATATATTCTAAATTGGTTCAGGCATTTCTTATATTCTTTGATGTCATCAGCTTAAAGCAGGAAGGTCGCTGAACTGGCTTGGACTACCTTGGCCATGCAACCCCGCTCCAGAGTGCTGCAGCCAATGCTTTCTGTGCCTTGATCCTGAAGTTCATTATGGAACCATACTTCTTTGTATCTCTGTGTGAGGCTAAATTCCAGAGAACGACAACAGGTCTCAGTGAATGTCCATCATATCCTTTTTTATTTACCATATAGAGCCAAGCCTTCATGTAAATGAAAGGTACATTTCTAGCTGAGAAACGACTGGCAAGCCTATTTTGTCTTGTTTTTTAAAGTATTCCCTAGACCTACTTCTCTTAAAGGAGAATTGGCATTTAAAGAGGAACTCCTTTCAGGAACCCCACAACCTTTTAAAGAAAGGTTTGCACCTACCGAAGCCTGTCTTCCTCTGCATCCACAGAGCAGTGTGTCTGTTAATGTTGAAGCACGAGTCGCGGAGAGACCCACAGTCTGTTTTGGAAGTCTGACTCTATCTTCCTTTTTTTTTCCTAACTCAAGTGCTGCAGGTGTCCTTGTGAAAAGGCCTTGAACACGTTATTTATGACATTGGAGGCAGTTAGAGTACCTTAACGTTCATCACGGTGTTCGCTTGCAACATTCCTGTTGTCTTAGAAACATACTGAAGGACTCTAAAGTATGCAGTATCACAAAACTGAAAAAACTTCTTCGTTGCCACAGAGAATGATAATGCCTAGTTCAAACATTGTATTCTTTGGAAAACTACAATTACATGATTACAGGGAGTCGATAACATTTAATAGGTTCCTCAGAGTGAAACAGAGTGAAAAGATCAAGGAATTTTTTTCATGAACTTTTTGAAGCCCCCTTCCAACACGTGTTGGAAAATAGGGTAGTTGCTATCTGTTGATCTGAGTTTTCATTGTGTGTTTGATAGTGATGCATTTATAATAAATAATCTTTTCATTGAGACACAAAGCGTAATGCTCCACTATAGTCTGCAGACTCTTGGAAAGAGGAGCACACTCAGTTCAAGTGCTTCCAGTTGGACTGCAGACTCCTTACTCACACTTGGTCCAAGTAACACCCCAAAGATACCTTAAGGTCATAGAAGTAGATATGCCTAAATTCTTCATGTTTTATTACTCTCCAATACCATTTAGAAAAGGGGTTAAGTGCCTGCCACATAGAAATCCACAAATAGGAAGAATCAAGTAAATGGAAATTGACTTCTTCCTCACACAGCAATGCAGTCGAGTTGGTAGTTGAGAAGTCAAGGTTCAAGGGGTCTACAATCCATCCATCTCTCATGCTCATGGCCGAGGGGCTGGTCCATCTCCATGGCTGGAGCTGACTCAAGGAAGCACATCCACTCTCTGCCCCATGAAAAGAGAGGAGGTTGGGAGCAAACTACTGCCTTTGAAGAATGCTTCACCTCATCATTTCTGCTCATATTCTACTCATGAGTTCTCTCTGCCTAGCTCTTCCTAGCCGCAAGGAAAGGTTGGGGCATGTTGCTTATTAGATGGACATGACACATGAAACTGTGAGGCCGAGTCTTTCATATTAAAGGAAAACGGAATGAATGCTGGAGTAAGAAACAAGATTGAGGAATCGGAGTCTGCAACCAACCGACGATGCCAGGATGAACCACTACTGAGCAGAATCACAAGGATTCCCCCATCTTTGCAGGAAATGGGGAGTTTGACACATCCTTGAATCTACTCGGGGAGACGTGCCCTTTTGCATCCCCTCCTGTGACCTCTGGGGAATTCTTGCCATTTATACTCCACGGCCATATCTAGCACTTCTTGTGGAGAAGCATTTGCAGTTCCCTCCTTGCAGATCTAGAAATTGCCCTAGAGAATGAACAAATATAGACTACTAAAGACCATGGTTGTAGTTCATTCGACCATAATAAAGAGCCTCCCATTTTCAGTGTTTCACCCTTGACAGTTTACAAGCCTTGCCACTTCCCCTCTCCCCGAAGCCCCTCAACTGAGCAGGCTGATAAGAAAGCCTCGTGCCTTTTCCTTTGGTCCCACAAAAGTTCAAATCACACAAACACAGGCCTGTTCACTGGAACCCTCGCTCAAGCCCTACCCGAAAACAATATAAGCCAAACTTTTGGGGCTCTTCTCTGGACTCTCCTTTGTGGTCCCCAGTAAAGTTTCAGTGTCTAATCTTTTTTATGTCGCGTGTATGTGTGTGTAGTAGGTGTGTCAGGTTGACCTTGACGTTTGAACCAAATTTTTGGTTGCAGAGTCTAGCCCATCTCTAGGAGATGACTCCAACAGGAGAGCTGAACATGACCAAAAAAATAGGCCTTTCTTGCCTCTTGGCCATCAGCCACAGAACTACTCTGCCTATCGTCCCTAAACCAGCAGAGTTGCTTGTCCATCTCTATGAATTGATGCATTTGACTCACAATGTTGGCAAACACCATTACATATAGGGCCTAGCAGAAGAACAAAGAAGTCTGTCTTGAAAGATGTGTAGCCAGAATGCTCCGTAGAAGCGAGGATGGTGAGACTTGACCTTAAGTACTTTAGACATGATATCAGGAGAGACCAAAGGCATCATACTTGGTAAAGTAGAGATCAGGGAAAAAGAGTAAGATAATGAGATGAGTTGACCCAAGGCTGAAACAATGAGGTGAGAGGGAAGGAGCAGGACTGGGCAGATTCGTTCTGTTGGAAGGAAGGTTTCTATGGGAACTGATAATCGCAATGCATAGGACTGGCAATACCAGCAATACACTTGACCTGGGTGAAGCAAGTGCTTTATGTTTAACTTCTAACCTGAAGGTTGGTGGCTCAAACTCACCCAGCAGCTCCACCCGAGAAAGGACTGGCATGCTGCTTCCAGAAAGGTGATGGACAGACACCCTATGGAGCAGTTCAGCTATGCAACATGGGGCTGCAGGGCCACCGTGAGTGAGAATTGACTGCAGGAGACCTCAGTCCTGGCTGAGGTCATCTTCATGGCTGTGGCCTGGAAGACCAAGATTCTAAAAGAGAATTCAAATAAAACAAGAAACTGGTAGCTGATGTGCTCATTCTGATGCATAGTCCCTCCATGTGTCACTGACTAGAACTGCAACATGGGTTTTATTCCTTTGGGTATCATCGTCTTGGAAGCAGATTGCCAGGGCTTGCTTTGCTTTGGTGGTACCACTTGATAAGTTCAGACCAGGAATTGCTTTGGTTAGTAGCCCAGGGCTTAAAAAACAAAACAAAACCCCCTATTATTGAGGTGATTGCAACTCATAGTGACCCTGTAGGACAGCGTAGAACTGCGCCTTGGGGTTTCTAATACTGGAGATCTTTCTGGGAGGACCTGCCTTGATCTTCCTCCATCAGGAGAGCTGGCGGATTAGAAATCTACACACCTTTCCCTCAGTAAGCCAGCCCTTAACGCACTGCCCAGGGGCTCCCAGGAGAAGGTAACCCCCTTAAGCTGACCTTTCCCCTTGAGCTACCTCCCACTGTCTTGCCAGTAGTCCATGTCCTTAAGGGAGACGCTCCAGAGAGACAATCATTATCTTGTCTCTAGTTGAAAATGCAGAAGTCAGTGGGGCAGAGCCTTAACAAAGTTGAGTTACCTACGTGCAAGCTAGCTTAAATCAACCACTTCTTTATTGTACACAGCTGAAACATAGGGAATAGTCAATGTGTCACCGTGGCTTTTTTTTCTTTCAAAAAAATGAATTATTTTATTGGGGATTCAGCCGTTTTTTAAAAATAAATTATTTTATTGGGGGGATCTTACATATAGTATAACCATACACCCATTATCTCAAGTGGACATGCACAATTATTGGTATCAACAATTTCTAAATATTATCTTTCTTTTTGAGCTCTTTGATATTAGCTCCTCTCTTATTTCCCTTTCCTCCCCCACCCTCCCACCCCCATAAATCCTTAATGTATTATATATTATTATTATTATACATATCTTACACCACTCATTCCCTTCACCTACAATCCTGGTATTCTTCCCCCGAGGGGAATTATTTTGCTATCCATTCCCCCTTCCCTCCCTTCTTCCTCCTCTCTTCCCCTATCCTCCTGGAATTATTGCTGTTTCTGAGAGAAGTTATCTTTCTTGAATCCCTTTTATTGAAAGTTCTTGACTGTGCAACTTTCTGTACTCTGGTCTAGCAGACATTGAGAGATTGGATTAAGATCATAATAGTGGGGGGAGGAAGGATGAAAGAACCAGAAGAGTGTTGTGTATTTGGTTGGTGCTAAATTGCCCCCTGAATGCATTGTTCTCCTCCATGCAGCCTTTCTGCTTGGGATATCCAATTATCTACGGGTGGGCTTTGGGTCACTAACTTGACCCCTCCCCATCACCTCAATGAAGTTGTTTGTTTTGGGAATTCTGGTGTCAGTTCCCATCGACACCTCACGATCACACATGCTGGTGTTTGTCTTCCATGTGAACTTTGTTGCTTCCCTGCTAGATAGCCACTTGTTTGACTGTAAAAGTCCCCAGACATTGTATCTTTTAATGGGCAGGCACAATCTGCTTTTCCCCACATTTATGCATTCAGTTTATCTTCAGCCATCGTGTCAGGGTGTTGGGCATCATCCAATGCCAGTCATACTATTATTACAAAGTGTTCTTGTGTTGAGGGAATATATATGTGTATATGTATGCGTAGGCAAATAAGCCTATTGTTATGCATTAATATATCTACATGTGTACACCTCTATGAGCAATTTTGCTTCCTAGTTCTCGCCTCTATTTTCTTTTACTCTCCTCCTGATCCACTGTCCTGTTCACCCCTCATTTGTCTCTCAGTAGTTTCTCTGCCTAGATTACCGCTGCTCTTTCATTACCAGGATTTCTATTCTGCCTCCCTCACTGTTGATTTTAGCTCTCTAGTTATTCTCCTGTGACCTTGTTTGCTTGCCACTCCTTTCCTCCCAGGCTACTCCTCCCCCAAGACACCCTATGCATGGTTTCTGGTCAGACCGCTGACATATTTGACTGTCTTCCCACTGGTCTGACATGGCTCCAGACACCGCCTCTCCAAGTCTGCAGTTATTTTCAGACTCCCTCCGAATACTGCATCCCCCATAGTGACATGTGCTACATCATGTCTTCAGCTGTTGTCTTGTGCCTTAGTTGCTCCAAGCAGGGATGTCGTCCTCAAGACTTGGTGTGCCAGAATCGACTCTAGTCCCTCATCTCTCTTTGTCTTAGTTTGCTTTCATGTGCGTGGGATGGGCTGGCCCTTCTCCCCAGCCTGTAGCTTCTATGATGACCACCGTAGCTCATTCTTCTAGAGAGGGGGGCAGTATAACTTTGATTCAGGTCACCCTGTTGCCCTTAAGGATTGGCACGCCATAATCACTGCTTTTTCTAACCACTTTCCCCATTGCTACATGTCCACCTTCTGTGTTGTTGCTACTGGACATTTCGCCTAATGTGTAGCTAAAGGATAACAAGCCTTTCTAGTATTCTATCTTGCATTGTTTCTTCTCTGTTTCCTGGCTACCATGACATGACCACATAAATCAGAGACTTCAAAAAGTTCCTGGAAAAATTCTACTATCTTTCTGTCTTTCCATGACATTTTCCAAGCCCCATTGTATTTCAAGTTTTTATTTTAACAGCACTTTTGTATTTCTGATGTCAAATTAAAAATTACTTAGGCTATAGGTGTTAAAGACCCCCCCCAAAACAATAGTTCAAACAAGATAATTAGTTTTCTTTCACAAAACCTCTCAGAAGTAGTTCATGAGGTTGTCTAGAGGATTAAGTTCCTTCTATCTTGTTTTCCTTCCTGTCTCCAGGGGCTCTCCCAAACCAAAGCCACTGACACCAAGCCAATGCCAGCTCAGCCCATCTTTGTTTATGAGCACGGGGAAAGAGAAGATAGTAAAAGTTAAGTTTTATGGGGATGAAGCAGTGTTATGCACAACCAGTTCTGTGCATATTTTTATGGTAAGAAATGAGTGACAAACGCATCTCTTCTTGGGAATTCATGCCTTCTAAAATTAGTGGGCATGAATTGTACAATTAAAATGACGAGAGGGTGAATCAACAGGAAGGAAAATTATCAGTTGCTTACCACATTCTCATATAATGAACACATTGATAACAACCATGCTGTGTGTAAAACAAACTGGAAAAAAAGTTCATTTCTGGAATTTAGGCAATTAATTCTATTCACGTTTTAAAAAGTAAAGTTAGATTAAATTAAGAATTGGATTAAATTTCTGATTAATAATGAAATTAATCAGAATTGTCCTAAAAACAACAAAAGGGAAAAAATGAGAGAAGTCTTCTTGTTTTGTGAAAGAAGGTATTTCAGGAAGGAAAAGACCACAAGGTTAGGAATAGATAGAGGTCTGGAAGACAGTCAGTGGAATTGGGAATATTAAAGGAGGTATACAAATCCCTCGGCAGTCTTTCTTTACAATTTTCATTTCTCTGGATGCGAACCAGTGACATTGACAATTTACTAAATTTGCAAGATTTGCAAACAGGAGGGCCGAAGAAAAGATTCAGAAGCACGCATAGGATGTCAGAAAACGGAAACAGGCGTAGAGTTATGTTGCCTCATGTAGTTTATTAGAATGGAATCAGCTTCTCAGGATGAGTGGGCCAGGGGAGAGAGGCATGGCATGGTAATTTTGAAACAGAGTGGTCTGAGCTTGAACCCAGCTGCTTCTCTTGTAAACTATGTGCTCTTGGGCAAGCTACTAAGGCCAGGCTTCAGGCGGCTTGTCTATGCTCTGAGGCTGATATTATTTATGCTGTTGTTGTTCAGTGCCACTGGGTTAGCTCCAACTCATAGTGACTCTTGTACTATAGGAGGGAACCCTGCTCGGCCCGGCGCCGTCCTCACAATCATTGCAGGGCTTGAGCCCCACCTAGGAGCCATGGTGCCAATAGGTCTCAATGAGCGTCTTCCTCTCTTCCACTCATGCTCATAGCATTGGGAAAGATTAAATAAGACAATACAAGGGGTTTATTGAGTACAGATAGTTGATCCTCAACTATTATCAATGACGATGATGGTGATGATAATTATAGCAATATATTAATTCAGTACAAATGGACATTCTCTCTAGAGCCACTTCCATCAAGTTGACAGCAACTCTTAAGGATCCTCTGGGACAGAGTAAAAGCACCCCCACAGAGTTTCCAAGCCTGCATATGTTTACACAGGCACGTGTTTCTCCCACACGGGTGGGTTGGAACCACTGACCTTCCAGTTAACAGCTGAATCCTTTACAAATGACAAATGATCACAAAATGACATATCCTTCAATATCTAGGATTTAATTCCTCAAGCATTTTAAGACTAGAGCAAGGCTTGGGTTTTTCTTTATGAAATTCTTTTATTTGTTGCCTTATCAACTTAGTAGGAACCCCGGTGGAGCAGTGGATTAGGTGTTGGGGTACTTATCTCAAGGTGAGAAGTTCCCATCCACCAGCTACTCAGTGGGAGAAGAATGGTGCTTTCTGCTCCCGGTCTTGCAAATCCTGAGGAGCGTTCTACTCTGTCCTACAGGACCCTTCTGACTCACAATCAGTAGTTGGCAGTGAGTGAATTAATAGTTTCAAATTTTGGAATTCCAAATGAGAAGAAATTACCCCCGACATCTGTCTTTAGACATCTGTCTAAAGAAAGTACAGATTTACTTGCATTCTCGATTTCTTTAATTAATCTATGAATGAACTGCTTTCTTGAAAGATTCTGCTTCATCAAATATCCCAATTTCCAGCATTATTAAAAGATGTGTTATTTCTTTGAAGTGGAGCAATTACTGAGACTCCTCCTATCTCAGAGCAAAGATCCAAGCATATGATCTTCTTTAGCTGGTATTTCTGGACAGGACTGAAAATGATGAGGTGCTTTTTGATGATTAATGCATCTTGCTAAAAAGGTAATTGGAAATGATACGACATTTCTACATTCAAAATGTCTGAAACATACAAAATGTAACCTGTGTATCATTAGCTAGTCTCTCTTCCACAGTCACTTTTACAAAGGGTTTTCCCTCTCAGTTTTCAGGATCACAATTATTAAAGCTGGTGACAACTGTCACAAAGGTCACACTTCTGGCACAGGGATAGGGGGATTTAGTTAGTGCTTAAATTTCCAATAACATCTGGAAACAACCATAAATTCAAACAAGACTCATTTAAGGCTATGGCAAAATAGATAGTGTTTGATGTTTGGAGAAACACCCATTTTGTGAAAGTCAATGATGTTAAAGCGTTACTACTTTGAAGAGTTCTAGATTTCAGGACATCAGAGATGTCATAAATTAATTCAATAAAAGCAGGGGAAAAATCGGTGTTGAGATTTGGAAATATGCCTGGTTAAATATCAGTACTTGTTCACAGCAAGTAGAGATATCCAATCTTTCAAACTCATTTCCAAAGACATTTCACACAAAGCCTCACATCATGAACCAGGGATCTGGTTTTCTTTTTCCTAGCCCCCAAATGTTGAGAATTCACATGATCATCCTTTTGACCTTTTTGTCCCATTGCTAGACAGTAGTGAACTTGCATCTCCGTTATAAGCTTTAAAAAGACTGAGGTGGGGGCACGGGGAACAAGGGGAAAAAGGCACTGACACCAATGGAGCAATAGAAAGTAAATGGAAATGGAAAGTCTAGAAAATGATGAGGGCAACATATATGCAAATATGTTTGATACTATTGATGTATGGATTGGAATAAGAGTGTAAGAGCCCCCAATAAAATGATATTTTAATTAAAAAGAAGGAGGGGGAGGAGGGGAAGGCAGTGGCTGGGTGGAAGCAGCCACAGGCCAGCAAAATCAGGAAACTCCCTGGTATTGCATTCTTCATACAATGTCTTAGGATAATATATTATACACACACACACACCTACAAGGAAATCTGGTGAATACAGCTATCATTCAAATGTACACACCAACCACTAAAATTAATGATGCAGAAGCTGATGAATTCTACCAACTTCTTCAGCCTGAAATAGATTAAACATGCAGTCGAAGCATTGATGATGATTAGCTGTTAGAATGCAAAATTTGGAAACAAAGAGGAAGTAGCTGGAAAATGTGGCCTTGGTGATAGAAATGTAGCTGGTGATATTCTGATAGGATATTGCAAGGCCAACAACGACTCCATTTCAAATACCCTCTTTTTGCAACAGCAGAAAGGCTGTCACAGGCTAGGCACTGACAACAGGTCAGTGGTCAGAATCCAGTAGCAGCTCTGAGGAACAAAGATGAGGCTGTTTGTTCCCATAAAGGCTTAAAGTCTCAGAAACCAAAAGGGGCAACTCTATACGTGGGAATGGACGGAACAGCAGGGAGTTTGGAATGACTACCCATAGACTTGACCAGACTTCGTACACAGGAATCAAATGTACTACATCTTCAGGAAGAGATGATGTCAAGACTCAATAGTAACAGCCAGAATGAGGTCAGAGTCCAACTGCAGATTGCTCAGGTGGAAGTTGAAGAAAATTAAAACAAGTCCTAATACCATCTCCGGAACAGATTTGACACATAGAACACTAATGACAGAAGACTTGATGGGCTGGCATCAATGGCATCATACACAAAAACAAAAAGTCAGTAAAAAAAAAAGTAAGAAAAAAATCAAAGCAACCATCACAAGGGTCTCTGAAAATTGTTCTTGATTGTAGAGAAGCTCAAGAACATGGAAGAAATTATAAGGGCTTTCTGTAATTTTTTTTTTTGGTAAATATTGTTGGGGAAGGTGGTTTTATGTTTTTCTTCATATGAAATCCAGGATAGGTACTTATAGAGGCAATGACTGTATTAATAGTTTCATAGAGTTATGGCTATAAACACAGTTTCTTTAGGGTTAGGGAGGCTGGGGGAAATGAGCTAATAATAATGAGTACAAGAAGGAATTAAAAGTTCTAAAACTATGGCAATGATTGTATAATATAAATGTTTCAATCGGCTGAGCCCCGGTGGCATAGTGGTTGTGCGCGGGACTGCGGCCCACTGGGATGGAGGTTCAATTCCGGCTCCCAGGAGCAAAGGCTGGGCCTCCTACTCCCACCACCAGGGCAGTGATGCCTAAAAAAAAAAAAAAAAAATGTTTCAATCATTAAAGTGTATGAAATTTATGTCAATAAACTGTTAAAAGTGAAATGATAAAAGGGATGAATAGAAATTTCAAAGAGTAGCTGGTGATGGTAATATTTTATAATGCAAGGTGCAAATACCTGAAGTTAGAAAGTTAGAATGAAAAAAAAAGCACTCAGCACATGAGGGGAATTTTTGTCAGCACTATGTATGTATTTATTTATTTTTACAAAACCTCGTCCCCTTCAGAGTACTCTCCTTTACACTTAATGCGTTTGTCAAATCTGCGATTCCATTCTTGAGAACATTTTTCAAACTCATCTGTTTGGATGGCTGACATCACGTCCCTCATTTTTTTCTTCACCTCTTCTACATTGTCAAATCACTGTCCTGCCATGTCCCTCTTCATTTCTCAGAAACAAAAAGAAGTTGCATGAAGCAAGGTCAGGTGAGTAAGATGCATGGGTCAAGAGAGACATGCTGTTTTTGCCCAAAACTGGCACACTGAGGTGGATGCGTGAGCAGTGTATTGTTGCGGTGACAAAACCAGTCTCCGGTCTGCCACAAATCAGCCCTTTTTTGTTGCACACACACTGTTATGCAGTCTTTTCAGAACCTCTAAATAAAATACTTGATTAGCAATCTGACCTGGTGAAATGAACTCCAAATGCGCTATGAGCAGACATTGTTGTCCATTAGAGGAGTAGACATTTCATCCATAAGGAGGTTTATCATCAATTGGCATTTAAATTTTTTGAAATGAGACAACCACTTGAGTTTTTCCCATAGTGCTATCCTTGTTTCTGTGGCATTTCCCCCCATCATGAAACAAAATTTTATAGCTGCACACTGTTCTCTTAAATCAGCCATCACACACACACACACACACACACACACACACACACAAAATGAGGTCCAAACAAAACTGCCTTCATGAAAAAATTCCCTGTGACCAGAGAGAACCTTCCCAGGCAATGTCACTGGATGCACTAACTTAGAATGAGCTGCTTGATGCTCACTTAGCAGGAAAAGTGTGTATTGTAACAGTTCCACCCAGAAGAACTTTTTTTCTCTTTGTTTTTTAAGGAGGAGGGGGTTACCTCCCTCAATACTAAACTGAAAGAACTGGAGAAAAAATTAAATTTCTACATTGAATTATCTAAGGATTCTATGATAAAAATATTTAATGATGCACGAGCATCATGAGATGATGAAAAAAAAAAACCCCACAGTCTCTGTGCTAAAAAGAACCCTTCAAAATTAAATTATTTCAAGAGGCAGCATATAACTAAGAACCAATGATATTAAAGGAAAATGTCCAATCATCATTGAAAGCATTAGTGAAAAAAAAAAAGGCTCCAGGAATTAATGAATGTGTTAGTCTGGGCTGACTAGAGAAACATATTAATAAACATTTGTGTATGAGAAAGAGTTTCATATAAGAAAACAATTGCATATCAAGGCAACATCCCAGCCCAGTACAGATCAAGTCCATACATATGATATTAGTCTATTTGTCCGATACCAGTCTATTAACTCCTTTTCAGACACATGCAACACATGCAATGACCTCGAATGCAGGAAGATCATAGGTCAGTGGGTGGAAAGTCTTGTGGATCCCGGGCCAGTGGAAACATCTCAGCTCTGGCAGGGGGTCTCCATGTGGCAACTCCAGCACCACTGCTCTGACTCCATAGGCATAGCTCCACGTGGCTTGTCAACTGGAAGGTCTCTCAGAGAGAGCAGGTATCTGGCCTCCTAATGAGGCAATTTATCTCTGTTGGGCCTCTAAATAAGGCCATCAAGCTGCTATCTGATTGACAGGGTAGACTCCCTCCCTTCCTCAAGCTGGCAGTAGACTATGTAACCGTGATAATGGAATACCAACTGAAATATTTCAAAAAGCTGATAAAGCACTGCAAGCACTCACTAGACTATATCAAGATATTTGGAACAGAAGATAACAGTACCTTAATCAACTGACTGGAAGAGATACATATGGGGGCCCATTCCAAATAAAGGTGCCCCCCCCCACAAAATGTGGAAAATATCGAACAGTATCAATAATATCACATGCAAATAAAAAATTTTTGAAGACAATTCAGCAATTGTAGCAGCAATAGATCAACCATGAGGTGCCAGAAATTCAAGGTAGATTCAGAAGAGGACACGGCAGGAGGGATATCATTGGTGTTGTCAGATGGATCTTGGTTGAAGGCCAACAAGGCCAGAAAGATGCCTACTATGCTTTATTGACTATGCGAAGACATGTTATATGTGGGTCATAACAAACTATGGATAACCTTCAGAAGATTAAGAACTCCAGAACCCTTCCAGGGCTCATGTGGAACCTGTACACGGATCAAGAGACCGACATTCAAACGAACAAGGGAATCATTCATGGTTTAAGTTCAGAGAAAAATGTGCATCAGGGTTGTATCCTTTCACCGTACGTAGTCAATCTATGATGAACAGATACTCTGAGAAGTTGAGCTACGCGGAGGAGACTGCACCATCAGATTTGGAGTAAGGCTTATCAACATCCTGTTCTATGCATATGACATTACCTTGCTTGCTGAAGGTGAGAAGTACTTGGAACCCTTGCTAATGGAGATCAAAGACCGCAGCCTTTAGTACGGATTATAGCTTGATGTCAAGAAAATCTGAATCCTTACAACTGGACCAATACAGAGCATGATAAATGGAGAAAAAAAATCAAAGTTGTCAAGGATTTAATTTTGGGTGTGTCCACAGTCCATGGTTACGGAGACAGCAGTCAGGAAATCCAGTACCACACTGTACTGAGCAGCTAGACAACACATGACTTTGAGGACTGAGGTATGCCTAACCTACCAAACTCCAGTCGCTTTTGACTCCTAGAGATCCTATTGGGTAGGAGAGAACTGCCCATGTGGGTTTCCGAGATGGTTACTTTTTATGTGAGTAGAAAACCTTATCTTTTTCCTAAGGAGAAAATCACAACCCACAACCCACGAAGTCCCCAGGGCTCCTGATATGCCTTATTTGCAAATCAGAGTCAGACAATGAATTACAAGGAAGAGCACAGAAGAATGGATACACTGATGATGCTGGCAAAGGGTATGGGAAAGGCCATGAATTTCTAGAACAACAAATAAACTTGTCTTGGAGTAAGTACAACTCGAATGCACTTTAGAAGTGAGGGTGTCAAAACTCTGTCACACATCGTTTGGACGTGTTATCAGAAGAAACCAGTTCCTGGAAAAGGACATCTTGCTTGGTAACATGGAGGTCAGAAAAAAGAGATGGCTGCCACGGAGATGAATTGTCATAGTAGTGGCTGCAGCTGTGGACTCAAGCATAACCCAGATGGTAAGGACGGCACAAAACCGAGCTGTGTGTCGTTCTGCTGTGCATGGACTCACTATGAATTGTAACCAACTTGTTGGTATCTACCAACAACAAGTATGTACATTCTCCTGTACATTTTACCTTGAGATTACTACTTCTAGTACCCAATACAACATAAATGTTATGTAAATAGTACTATACACTCTGTTTTGCCCGTTGGGGGAAAATTGCTTTAGCCATTTATTTTCTGCCTCCCTCCATATCGTCAATCCTCTGTGCTGGTGGAATCTTTGGATGTAGAACCAGTGAATATACACGGATGGCTATCTGCCAGTGGTTTCTGACCTGGAAGGGTCAGGTTAAGATATGAGTTCACACTCTGACCGACTCGGCTGCCAGCAACCAATAGCAACCTATTTCTTCTTCTAGGGAAGATGAGTTTAATTTAACTTCATTGGTCTTGGAGGCAGGTAGGGTGGATGATAGGTGAGGAAGGACTAATGTTGATGTTTTCTGCAGGCTGTTGTTCTGTGAATTCGTAGCTTCCTGCTCTATCCCATGTGGGCTACAGAAAACGTTGGCTAAAGATTGCCCAATTCATATTAAGTGTACTTCCTCACTATAGGCTTTCTCTAAATATGGTCATTCACTCCCTTGTTTTAGCTGTACTCTTAGTAGGTGATTCCCAGATCCATGATGTCTCACCTTCACGCGCTCAGAGCGCTAAATACCCATTGCTACAACTCTAGGGATTTTTAGGTCCTTGTCTCATTCAACGGACAGCTTAGCAACATATGGTCAGACAGGGAAGCACTTGATAAGCTTTAATGGGCATTATTCAGAAAGAAAGTGGGGTGGGGAGGAGAAAAGGGATCACTGAAATGGCAAGGAAAGGAAATGAAGGGCCTAGAATGATAGGAAGAACAGGCCAACCATAAGGTCTGCAGGGACATCAAAGAGGAAGGGAAAAGGTGTAATCTTTTAACCAGGTTAGAATAAAGCACACACCTTGGTGCAGGGAAGTGGGATGAATGCGTGAGGGTAGTAAGGCACAATGGTCCTTTTTTTTTTTTAAGGCCCATCTATTCTCCCTGACAGTCCATTAAAGATGGATCATATTTTGGCTCAAGATAAGGGTGGTCAAAGCTCAGGAACTTGGAACAAGGAGGGAAACGTCACTAAAATTTGATTTGTAAGAATTTTGTTTCTGATTAATTTGTGGGAACAAGCATTTACTGATTTACAAAACAAAGCATGGGACTTGGAGAGAGATTGTATAAGGAGAGCAATGGAAATCTGCCCTAAGTCATATCCCAAAGGTTGTGCTTTGCCCAAACTTCTTTAAAAGTAGGGAAACTGCTTTTCCCCAGTATCACAGGAGTGAGTTAAAATTTAGCATTATTACTCCCAAGGGCCAAATCTTTGGAAAAGTTCAAAAAATGATCACAAAAAAACCCAGAATTAATTATCAAATAAAAAAATAGGTCACATGTCAAGTCAAGTCATTTTAGTCAATCAAGATTTACTTTATAACCTTAATCCTATTGCTTCACTTATCCTAAACCACATTAATGGACTTTCCTTAATCCCAGTCAGTCCCTATGTATCAAGACCAGCCTTGACCCACTTTACTTCAGCCCCAAACCTTATACATACCCTTTCATAACTTTGCCTTTCTTAAATGTTGGGCTGTTAACAACAGCATCCATGGTTGAAACTCACCCGTCACTCCATGGGAGAAATTGAGGTTTTCTGCTCCTGCAAATATGTCCTGTCTTGGAAACCATGAGAAGCCTTTCTGCCACTGCACAAGACCTCCTTAAAGCATTGACAAGCAAGATTACTCTGAGAACTAAGGCACGTCTGACCCAAGCCATGGTATTTTTAATTGTCTCATATGCATGTGAAAGTTGGACATTTTATCCAGATATTGAATAAGCCAAGCATGGGGAGACTTTGTCTCACGTACTTTGGGCGTGTCAGGTGAGATCCGTATCTGGAGAAGGACCCCACGGTTGGTGCAGTAGAAGGGGAGTGAAGAAATGGAAAGCTCCTCCATAATGTGGATTGCCACAGTGGCTGCCCGGATGGACTCAAATAGAAGAACAATTATGGGGATGGTGGGTAATGTTTTGCTCGGTCACATACGGGGTCCTATTAATTAGAATCGACTGGACATCATACTTGGTAGAGGGTCAGTGGAAAAGAGCCAGCCCCTGGACGAGCAAGGTTCACACGGTGACTGCAACAACGGGCTCAAAGATAGCAACACGCTGAGGATAGGGCAGGACAAAGCAGTGCTTCGTTATATTGTCTGTAGGGTTTCTGAGACTTGATGACACTTAAAAACAACAATATAGAATCACGAGTCAGAATCCGGTCAAAGGCAGTGAGTTAGCATGACTTTGTCAAGGTAGTCTCCTTAACTAAATTTAAAACATTTAACATTGCGGGATCAATGCTTTTTTTTTTCTGGGATTCTGTGGGCAAATTCAACAAGGAACTCTGTCTTGTAGAAGGCATGAAGCAGTATTTGGTTTCTTCCCGGCTTATTGAATCACATTGTCTACATTTTGTTTGGGGCAGTGTGTAGCACTTTTTGAGAAAAGTCTAGGTAATCATTTTATTAGAGACCTGGTTGGCTACTATCTTTGAGTTAGACAGTGTTGTTTCTGACTATACCAGTCAAAAGACTGGCTGTTGGGTTCCACACACGCTGTTCTTGTTTTCTAAGAGGAAGACTACCTAATAATCGGTCCTGTTCCTTTGATCTTTCTGGTATACCCACACTTTACAAATGTGGGTCTGACTGGCTTTACTTTGTCAACCATGGCTGAACTGGGAAGCAATGGTTTGAAGCACTGATAAAAAGACTTCTCAAAAGCATTTTGGATGTGATGGTAGCTAAATAAAGAAATTTTGATTAAGTTATAAGATAAATGAAATTGGGAGTAGGGAAAAATCTCAGAATATCTTAATTACAAGGCTTAAGCACCATGAGCATAAAAGGTAATTTAGGAAGAAGGATCTCCTGGGAAGTGTCTTATGCAGCCCCTTACATCAGACTCAGAGAAACTTCATCACAAACACTACACTATCCACTTTCTTTCCCAACCTTCTGCTTTTAGATACAGCATATCCTAAAGGCCAGCTCTGTGATATCACAACAGTTGAGGCTGGGGGTGTCCCATCAGTTCTGGACAGCCATGTTGATTATTTCAAGTTTGAAATAATCTCAATAGACTCAATCTCCCATTGTTTTTGGTGTGTGTGTGTGTGTGTGTGTGTGTGTGTGTTTTAACAAAGACCCTGCCTCCAATTTTAAACATTTGGGACCACTGGATTTCAGCCTAAGATTACATTTTATTTCTCTGGACAGGACAAGTATTAAGAGGTGGAGTCGCAGGCTGAGCCCCAGTGGCGCAGTGGTTGTGCACAGGATTGCGGCCCACAGGGTTGGCGGTTCAAATCCAGCAGCAGCTCTCCAGGAGCCAGGCTGGGCCTCCTACTCCCACCAGGTAGTGATGCCCACAACAACAACAACAACAAAAAGAGGTGGAGTCTTACTCTGTATACAGTACGTCTCTCCAGGTGGGCCATTAGAGAAAGACAAAAGAAAGGCTGATCTAGTAGTGCTATGGCGAATGGCCAGGTAGCTTTTGAGGTGATCTATGTGAAGTCAGAGTAATTCATTTCTCTCAAAGTGAGGTGGTCCCAACTGCTTAAATAATTAATATTCCAAGTTAACTGACTCATTTCACAATAATTACAATAATTACAATAATTACAAAATTACATAGTCAATTTGTCAACATAAGAACACTACCATGTCATTTTTAAGCTTAAAAAGTATTGCTTAGATTTGACTATTGTAATTTTCATTTTGGCTAACAACTGATTGGCACGCACAAAAGTGGAACTGGCACTTTAATCCCCTTCCAAACCAAATGTTCTAGATTTCTCCATTTTCTTAGGTTAAGCATGGCATCTACTTAGAAATATTTGAAAGGCTATCAGGAGGAAGAGGGATTAGGACTTGCTTTGCAAATTATCATATTGGTCTAAATCAGGGGCTCAGTATTATGAAGACTAGAGTCCCAACCTTAGTTATTACTTACTAGATTCATGACATGATATTCCTGATTTATAAACCACCTGAGGAGGGGCATTCACTTGCTACTATAAGAAATCATTGCTGCTGTTAGGTGCTACCAAATTGATGCCCCTCATGGAAACTTCAACCCCCAGTGTGGTCCTGCACCATCCATGCCATGTGTGAGTCCCCGTTGCTGCCCCCAGGGTCTATCCATTTTACTGAAGAGTCAATCCACTTCTAGTTGACCCTCTATTTGACCAAAATGATGTTTTTCTCCAAGGACTGTTCCTTCCTGATCATATGTCCAAAGTACAGGGAGGAAGTTTTGTCATCCTTGCTTCTTAGGAGTGTTCTTGCTGTACTTCTTTCAACACAGATTTGTTTGTCCTTCTGAAAGTCCCTGTTATATTCAATATTCTTCATTAACAGAATAAGTCAAACACATCAGATTTTCTCATACCTTCTTTATTTTTGCTTGCATATAAAGTGATACAAAAGATTGCAGCCTGAATCAGACATACATCTGTGCTTAAAGTGACTTTTTAAAAATCACATTTGAACATTTGAAGAGGTCTTCTGCTGCAGATTTTCCTAGGGCAGTATCATAGGATTTCTTACCTGTTGCTTCCATTGGCATTGATTAGGCACTCATAAAATAGAATCTGTGACAACTTTAATCTTTCATGATCCTGTCGTGATGTTGCTTATTGGTCAGTTGTAAGGATTTTAGATTTTTTTTATGTCAAGGTGTGATCCATAAGAAGGCTGTAGGCCTGGGTCTTTATCAGGATGTGTTTCAAATTATTTTCACTTAGTCCAAACAAGATTGTGTCATCTGTCTATCAAGAGTTGTTCATACATCTTTATCAATTCCTGAATCTGCCTTCTTTATTGTCTAATCCAGCCACTCAGATTCCTTGGCCAGCAGACAGGTGAAGTTTGAGATAAGGATACAACTCAGCTGCGTCCCTTTCCACAAAGCATCTCCCTCTTCCACTCTGTCTTTTTGTTTGCAGACAGGTTGTATATGAGCACAGGAAGTGTGCTGGAATTTCCATGCTTTGCAATGTTATTCATACTTTGTTATGCTCCAAAGTCTAATGTTTGTACGTAGTCAGTAAAACACATGTAAATATCTTTCTGCTTTCAATCAAGATCTATCTGAGATCAGTCATGATATCCCTTATCCCATGTCTGCTTTTGAATTTGACATGGATTTCTAGCAGTTCATTGTTGATGTGTTGATGCAAGAGTTTTTGAATTGTCCAACATGTAATACAAAAGATAGGATTTGATGATTTCCACATTCTGCTGGATATCTTTTTCTCTTCTTTTTTTTGTAGAATGGCCATGGGTATGCCTAGGTATCTGTCTTCCAAATTTCTTGGCATAGACTACCAAGTGTGTCTAGCATTACACTGCTTGTTGAAATGTCTCATCTGGTACCATCAATACCATCAGTTGTCTCCCCTCGCCCATCCCCCAAAGACTTCAGTACAGCTTAGATTTCTTCCTACAATGCCCTCAGTCCTTGATTGTATGCCATCACCTGAAGTGGGTGTATATCGACCAATTTTTCTTAGTACAGAGATCTTTGTATTCCTTCTTTTGATGCTTTCTATCTCATTCAGCAGGTTCCTCTAGTATTGCAGCAGGAAGATTTCTCATCTTCAGTTCTATGAACTTGAGAGATGCCAAGTATGGTCTTTCTTTTTGGTTTTCTTACTCCAGGTCCTTGCCCAATTTCATTGCAATATTGTACTTTTTCTCGAATCGTCCTTTAACATCATCTCAGCTCTTCATCATCTCTTCCCTTCACTGTGGTTATGCTTTGGTCAACAGCAAGTTTCAGAGTCTGAGTGGCATCAATTTTGCTCTTTTATTTATTTCTTGTCTTTTTAATGGCTTAAAATTTTTTTTTTCATGTATGATGTCCTTGCTGTCATCACCTAACTCATGAGGTCTTTGGTCATAAATAGTTAAAAAATATATTCTCGACATGGCTTTTAAATTCAGGTGTATTATGCTTGAAATCATGGTTTGGCTCTTGTGGGATTTTCTACACTTGAACTGTTGTATGAGCAATTGCTGATCTGCCCTGAAGTAAACCCCAGCCTTTGTTCTGTTGATGACCCTGAGTTTCCTGTCATCTCTTTCCACAATTGTAGTTTATTTGATTTCTGTGTATTATATCCAGTGAGATACACTTAAATAGTTCTGACTTATGCCATTGAAAAAAGAGGACATTTGCAATGAATAAATCATTGGTATTTTACAATTCTATTCTGTGATATCCAGGATCAATTTCTGTCACCAAGACCACTTTTCAATGATTGATCATTCTCCTTGGTTTCTGTTCTTGTATTGCAATCACTAGTCTGAATCAATGACTATTGAGTGCATGATCAGTTTCAGGCTGACGAGGTTAGTAAAGCCTTTCCATTTAGTCACTGCTCACAGTAATGGCTGATGTGTAAATCTGAATAACTGTTGTCTCAATTGGTCTTCCCTGTAGGTACATGTCTATTGTCTTGTCACGGACAGCATTGTACTTCAGGACAGAGCTGGAAATGTTTTTGTTGACAATAAGTGCAATGCTGCTCTTCAGTTTGTCATTCCCAGCATAGCAGACCAAATGATTAGCAGACTAATTCAAAATGGCCAAGGCCAGTTCATTTCAGCTTTCTGATGCCTAGGATATTGAACTTCAAGTGTTCTATTTTATTTTTGACAATTTCCAGTTTTCCTAGATTCATTCTTCCTACAGTCCATATTCCAATTATGAATGGATGTCTGGAGCTTTTTCATCTCATTTTGAGTCATTCCACATCAGCAAATGAAGGTGCCAAAAAACTAGACTCGAGCCAGAACACCAAGGTCAATCTTACCTCTAAGCTCCCTGGAAGGGGCAGGTCTTTCTCAGTTGGTTCTACACTGGGCTGCAAGGTCAGCAGTTTGAAACCATCATCTGCCCCAAAGGAAAGAGATGAGGCAGTCACTCTCCTCTTAAAGATTTACAGTCAAAGTACCCTGAAGAGGCAGTTCTACTCTGTTGGATAGGACCACTATGAGTTGAGATTGGCTCGATGGCTGGGAGTGAACCCAACCGGAGACACTCATCCCTCTATCAAACAATGTTCCACCGCTATCCACTTGTATTTACTGTGCTTTTTACCTCCAGAAATAGATAACCAGGTCCTACTGCTGAGACTATCCTAGTCTGGAGGCTCTGCTGAAGCCTTTCACTATAGATGACCCTGCAAGCCACCTCGGTAAGACTAACTGATAGACAGGGATAGATTTTAATAAATGATCACATGTTTAGTTGCTTCAAATAGTAATACAAATTTATTCTTTTAGAGTCCTTGAAATCAGAGTTGAATGAGTCTTACTGGGCTAAAATGAAGGGACTGGCAAACATTTATTCCTTCGAGAGGTTTTTACTTGCTTCTTCAGGATCTAGAGGCTGCCAACAATTCTTGAATTATGTCGCCTTCCTCCACCATCAAAGCCAGCATCAATAGGGGAAGTCTTTTTCACAATGCTACTTTCTTTCTCTTCTACCTCCCTGTGCAATTATATTGGGCCCACCTAAATAATTCAGGAGAAAAGCCTCATCTTGGTGTCAGTTGATTAATTATCATAGTTCCATCTAAAAACCTGATTCCCCTTTGCCTTGTCATCGAACATTCACAGGTTTCAGTATTAGATTATAGACATCTTTGGAAGACCATTATTCCGTGTGCCGTGTTGTTATGGTTAGCTGTGGGTGACTTGATTCAAATGATTGCCTAGGATCTTCTTGGATATAATCTCAATGGAAGCAGATTGCCAGGACTTTTCTTCTGTGGTTCTGTCAGTTCCCAGGAGGTAACTCAAGGTTTCATGCCTCTCCACTCCTTGGTTTTTGTACTGCTCACAAGAGAGATTTTAGGCAAGGGACCAAATTCGGACCAGAGTCATGATGCTTGGCATTTTTTTTTTCTCGGCATTCTGTTTGTTTACTGAAGTGACAAACACAAGGAAATAAAAATGTTTATTTCATTGTGGCAGTCATGTGCTTATGTTAATTTTATGATTGAAATGTAGGGGTGGAGTCTAGCTTGTTAATCTGGACATAGCCATTGAGTAACCAATGAGGCTTCTATGTGGGCATGGCTTTCTCCTGAGACTTCTGGGAAATCTCGCAATATTTCCCTCGTGAAGATGAGAAGCTATCTTCCCCAGTTGTTGGGAGTTAGTCTCAGAGGCGATGAGTCATGGAAAAGACAAGATGGCAGCATCTGAGAAGCTGGAGGAGCCAGCAAAGAGCCCACACAACTTTGCCCTGATAGAGTCAGACCTCTGAAGCTGGAGCGGCATGCTGTTGATGGACCCTGAGCCCTGGAAGCGAGGAGCCATGGGGAGACCCCTGCCAGCGCTAGAATTCTGCACCCACTGACCTGTGACTTCATGAGTCGGAAGGAGACTTTGTAGGCTGGTTTCGGGCATATGGGTTAATATTGGACGTATGACTTTGTACTGGACTGGGTTGGGATGCCTTCTTAGTTTCACATTCCTTTTGTATATAAGC
Organism: Nesogale talazaci; assembly: GCA_004026705.1. NCBI lineage: Eukaryota > Metazoa > Chordata > Mammalia > Afrosoricida > Tenrecidae > Nesogale > Nesogale talazaci. Next base: position 7,639 of record PVJH01014879.1, on the reverse strand, counting down.
CCTTTCCTTATATCGATATGCATGTCCTTGAATTTTTTCCTCTAGTCTACCTGGACTAACACATTTATCAAAAGTATAATGAGGGTTGTGAAATAAATAAGTACATATTAGAAGCATAGTTCCATCGAATTATAATACCTCTGGACATAGGAGCATTACTGTTGGTGCCTAGAATTTACTGTTGTGCAGATGCAGGTAAAAAGGAATAAGGAATGTGCATTTGTGATTTCCTCATTGGGTGACTGAAATCAGAGAATATCTTGATTGCAAGTGCCATTTTAACAAGTGGTTTGTCGGACTCAACAAAAATTAGCTATCAGTTATGCCGAACTGGCAAATAGGCTGGACCCTACCCCTAGGCAGAGCAGAACTGCCCCTGTGTCCAAAAGGTCCTCACCTTGTCTAAAGACCTGGTAGAATGTAGGCTTGGACTTTCTATTCTGTCAATGGTAGACCTGCATTGGCTGGCTTTCTGGAACGTCTTCTGCCACTGGCTGACTCTCCATGGTGTACCTCGTGGGTTCCTGTTGTGCCCCGGCCTTCATGCTGTGTCCTGTTTACAAACCCCCAATCCATGAGTCTATTCAGTCATCATGGGGGGTAGAATGAGCATCCTCCTTCTCAACATATGGAGTCTTCCCATGGGGAAGGAAATGCATCTCATATTCCCTTCACCTCCCTTTGTACTGGGGACTTCTGTGGATAGGTCTCCATCTCTCCTTAGTGTTAAGACCAGATTCCTGCCATCATAGTCTCTGTTCCCTTTGCCTCCCTCTGCTTAGCTACCAGTGCCGATGTGAGGGTTTGAACAGCCACCTAGAACCAGCAGGTCCAATCTGCCAGTCACTCCCTGGGAGACAGAGAAGGCAGGCTGCTTCTGTAAAGCTCAGCACCTGGGAGCCTGTTCTACTCCGTCCTACCGGGCTGCGAGGAGATGGTAGGGACTCGATGGCAAGTCTGTTGCTTCAAGGATACAAACAAGAAGACTGGAACTACTGTACGCAGGATGTAAACAGTGCCCTTTTGCCCGTCTCTATGAAATATGTGTGGATATAAATGGGGCTTTGCATTTTCCAATATCAATTAACTGTTTAACAAGGAGTAGGATATGGTAGAATAGATTTCAGCACACCAGGAGATTCCAGATGATAAGCTTCAGAAAGCCTCTTATCCTTGAGAGAATATGTTTACTTTACAGTCAGTTTCAGAAAGCTCCATCACCTTCTCAGAATTTTGTGCAAGCTTCGTTCAGTATACACATGAGCATATACTGCTTCTGTAAAGATCCCAACCTTGGAAACCCTGTGGAAGCTTTGAGGAGCTTGCTCAGTGGAGTTCTGTAGTATTCTTTGAAAATGCCCCCTGGATTTTGATTATAGATTGTTATGGACTCATATGTCAGTTAGACAGAAGTTATATAAGGCAGCCTGTAAAAATTGCTTTTAATTATAATCCAGGGAGATAAATTGTTTGAGGATTATACCTAAGTAACTCTCTAGGATTCCAGGTGGGTGAGAAATCACATACACTTCCAAGGCAAACCTCCTAAATTGAATTACAGAAAGCCCTCGTGGGAAAGAATGGCTACCAAAGGAGAGAAAGAGCCGATTGCCATTGGGTGAGGCGGACTCGTAATAAGGAGACTGCTCTGAGATAACCAGCATCTCAGAGATCAGGCAGAAATGGGGATCTGTGGCGATGCTGTGGTTGCTAGTTGTCATGGTGACCCTAAGGTTGTCACGTCGCACAGGCTTCTCGCGGCTGTGACTCCTGTAAGCAGAAGCACTGTGGCTGGGTTCCTTGTGTAGTAGCTGAGTGCTGCACCATTTCCTTCATCCCAAGGCTCTCAGACATAAAGCCATCGAGTACTCACAGGGAGGTGGAGATGTGCGTGCTTTAGGAGATGCAGAAGAGACCCTTTTACAAGTGGGAGGCTCAGAATAATCATCACAATTGGTTTACTTTTCCCTCTGACTCTTCCAAACACTCACTACCTTCTCCGCCAAGCTCTGAATGCTTGGGGGTCACCACAACATGAGGAACTGTGTTAAAGGGTAGTGGCCTTAGGAAGGTTGAGAACCGTGTGTGTGTGTGTGTGTGTGTGTGTGTGTGTGTGTGTGTGTGTTGGAAAAGGTTTTACAGCTCATCTTTACAGTCCTTCCATGTGTTGGGAAAGGTTTTACAGTTCATCTTACTAGACTGTGGTGACTACCTATTTACCTTTGACTTCTAAGCCTGAGGTGGGAAAGACTTGCCGCAGCTGCTAATTTTGGAATGCCTATCCCATGATTCGCTGCTTTTAGCAAAGTTACATCTGACATCAGCAAATTCCTTGTTCCATGGTATTCCTTGCTCCATGTCCTCTTTTGAATCCAGCCTGAAATTCTGGCAGCTCCTTATCAATGTACCACTGCAGTCATTGTTGGGTGATCTTCAGCAAATTTTCTGTTGTCACCTTTCTTTAGAATTGGCTTAAACATAGCTCTTTTCCATTCAGTGCACCAAGCAGCTGTCTTTCCATTTTCTTGGCATAGACAAGAAGCTTCCAGAGCTTCATCAGTGGTTGAAACATTTCAAGTGGTATTCCATAAATTCCCAGAGCCTTGTCTGGGGTGAAGGCTTTCAGTGTAACTTGAACTTCTTTCTTCAGTTTCACTGCTTCTTACTCATACATTAACTTGAAATTGTTGAATGCTGACAGAGACTCTGTATTCTTTCCATCTTCTTTTGATGCTTACTGCTCCATTCAATATTTTGCCCGTAGACTCTTACAATATTGCAACCCCAGCCTTGAATTTTTCTGTCATTTCTTTCAGTTTAAGGCAGTGATTCTCAACTTTCCTAAGGCCGCTTCCCTTTAACACAGTTCCTCATGTTGTGGTGACCCCCAAGCATAAAATTACTTTTGCTGTGGTTTCTTAACTGTAATTTTGCTACTGCTATGAACTGGGAAACCCCTGTGAAATGGTCCTTTGACCCCCAAAGGGGTGATGATCCACAGGCTGAGAAACACGGGCTTAAGGCACGTCCAGCTTGTTCCTCCTTTTTTGTTTTCTGACTCTAGGTCTTCACACGTTTCATTATAATATTTTGTGATCTGAAACTGCCCTTTGAAACTTCCTGTTCAACGCTTTCCCTTCATCATTCCTTCCATTCGCGGAACTACTCTACAATTAAGAGCAGGTTTCAGAGTCTCTACTGACATCCATGCTGATCTTTTCTTTCTTTCTTGTCTTTTTAACAACCTTTTGCTTTTTTCATGGATGATGGTCTTGACGTCCTCCCACAGCTCATCCCACTTGTTACGTGTGAACCCATCCACGCAGCCACTGTGTTAACCCGCCTTGTGGAAAGTCTTTCTATTTTTTGCTCTCCTTCTACTTTGCCAGGCATGATGTTCTTTTCCAGGAATTGGCCCTTCATGCCAACATGTCCAAAGGATGAAAGACAAGTATCGCCATCCTTGCTTCTAAGAAGCACTCTGGATATATTTCTTCTAAGACCGATTTGTCCAGCTTTCACATGTGTTCTGGTTGGAGAAATCATCATTAGGCTGAAGAGCTAATGTCCAAGAGTGGAAGCCATATTGGCCAAGGATGTCTTTGTTGCCTTTACGTCTCTCCCTCATTTGATTGGGCCAGCTATTTCCTCTTATACTCCAACAACTGTATCTCTGCTATCCTTCCCAAACGGGAGCCATGAATGAAGATATTAGCACACCCACCTTGTGCATGGCTGTGGTTTGGAGGTGCAACTGTACCTTTAAGGTCTTGGCATTCATGTCCTTCATTCTTCCACACTCCTCATGACTTAGACAACTCTTGATTTTTTGACTTGCTTGCTCTGCACAGTGCTGTAAGGCTCTGTGTTCACCTGGGCCTAACTCTTAGAGCCTGGGTTTATTGGAGTCTCTCAGCTTTGGAGCTCGATTCTAAGCTCTTTTTTTCTTGAATCTTGTGGATTCCTTTGTGGGTGCTTCTCCTTCTTTATGTCTCCCATTCAGAGTTGGCACGCAAGTTCTGCCCAGGGGACCATCACTGTTCTTTTGTTCTCAAAATATATTGTCAGCCTGAGATTTCTCAAGGGGAGTATTCCTGGGCCCCCAGAGACAGCAGATGGAAACAAATTTTGAACAGGTGACTGTGCTGTCACAGCGAGTCTAGAATGCTGCGAAGACCATTAGCAAGAGGGCTATTAGTCTGCCAGGGCTTTAAACAAAAGCTGAAAGGGCCAGGGTGGTGGGAAGTGATTTGTGCTGAGTCTGCCCTACTGCACGGGAAGCTGAAGACCTCAAGTTCCTGCACCATGATGTACAAGGAAGTGGTTGAGGACATGTATGGACTGACCATTGCTAGCTATGTGACCTTGTGCAAGATACTAAGATACTGAATTTCTCTGTTCCTCTGTTTCTTCATCTGTAGAATGGGAGTAATCATGGGACCAGATCGGTCAAACTGGTTGGAAGAGTTCCTGGCACATAGTGGCAGTAGCCAGCACCTATTGTTAGGTAAAATGGAGCCGATTCTGGCCCCCAGTGGCCCCATGTGACTGAGTAACCCCACCTCGAAGGCGTTACAAGGCTGTCATCTCTGAACCCCCCATCTTTCCATTGGCAGTTAGTGCTTAACAGCGGTGCCCCCAGGGGTCCTCCCTAACATTTACTGAGTGCTCATGCAGGATTTCTGGTGGCATTGTTGAGTAAGCATCTGATGCTAACCAGATCAGAGGTTCAAACCTGCCAGCCTCTCAGCAGGGGAAAGATGAGGGTAAAGACGTACCACCTCGGAATCTCGGAGGGTCAGTGACTCAGAGTGAGGGCGGTGGGTGTTGTCTTGTTGCTGGTTTAGTGTCCTACTTCAAAGCGCAACGTGATTATATAGCTCTATGTCCCTTTGTTCAACAAGGTCTGTTATAGAGTTCCTTTCCTGAAAGTTGATTTTGACAAATGAGAAGGTAGAAAGCAGGGGAGGCCTCCGCTTGAGGCCTAATTGTAGACAGCATTTGTGTTCAAACTTTGGAGTGTATCAACATCGTCTGAAGGGGTGGAGAAAGCACAGGCTGCAGGCAATGCTGTTCTGAGGACCACAATTAGAGGTTCACTGGCATTGAAGTTAAAAGATCAGATTGATTAGAATAGGGATCCAGACTTTAGACCCCCAATGACCTCAAGAAGATATCTTTGTTTCTTTTAGCATGAAACTAGGGCTAATTAAGAAGGTGCATGAATATCCCAGGAAGTATTGATTATGTCTCCACAGAATTGGGAGTGGGCATGCAGACCCCACCTCAGTACACTATACGTTGATGGCAAAATAATCACATGGAATAACTCATGAAAAGAATGGGCTACAGGGCCAGCTCCAATCAGAGCCAAACTGACCCCCTTCCTAGAAGTATGCACTACAGAGGACAACACTAAACCTACAGGTTGTGGTGGGGGGGGGGGGGGAACCATGTGCCTCCATGGAAGCAAAGCCAAGAAGGTAAAAGAGAGAGTGAGGAACTAGATCCCATATCAGAACACCCTGCCCAGGATGATGTCTTTGCATGGAGCTGACGATAGAACCAACAGCAGTGCATGACACGATGTCCCTGCCCTGGAGCATACCACGACAGAGGACACTACTAGGTTCACACAGCAGGGAGTTAGTCCAGTCCGAACCCTCGACAATGGGACAAACCAAGAAGGAAACATAACAGATCAGCAATGGGAGCAAAGTCAAGCCACAAAGACCCAGAGGGGTCCCTAAAATAGATTTCAGACAAAGAGGGAAAGTTCCTGGAATTCCTCCAGGACCAGTAGGGAGATAGTCTTAAGGATCAGCAGACAGACTTTGAATTATGTATCTTTTGGTTTTTCTCCTCCTAGTTATTATCTCTCCCCCGATTTTATTCAATCTTTTGTTTAATTTTTGTTTTCTCTCCATTATTGTTGGTTTTGCCTATCTATATAAGATAGGCATGGAAAGTAAGCCCAAGGAGAAAATAACAGTACTGACAGTTCTGCAGGGACTTGGGGAGGGAGGGGAGGGGGGAGGGGGGAAGGGGGCGGTGAACAAGCAATGCCATAGACAGGGAAACAACAAGAGAATTAAAATCAACAATGAGGAGGACATAGAGATCCTGGGGGTGTTGGAACAGCAGCAATCTAGCTGAGAGGAATTCCTAAGAGGCAGAAGAAGGACAGGCATGATCAGGGGTTGCAGAAGGAGGTAAGAGGAAACAGAGGAAAGATCTAAGAAGCAAAGTTATGGATAAATATAGGTATAAATATAGGTATAAATATAGGTGTGTACATATGTAAATATAGTAATTCAAGAAAATAGAGGTATTGGCCTATGTACATATATTTATATGGCAATACACTGAGGTAGTGGACAGACTTTGGGCCTCTGTGCAAGTCCTACCTCAACACAAGAACACCTTGTTCTAGTAATATAACATTCTGTGATGCTCATCCTCCTGACAAATCACTGAAGATAAAATGGGCACATAAAATACATGTGGGGAAGAAAGCAGATGGTGCCCAGTTATCAAAAGATGTAGCTTCTAAGGTCTTAAAGGCTTGAAGTTAAACAAGCAGCCATCTAGCAGGTAAGCAAAAATCTCACATTGAAGAAGGACACTAGCCTGTGGGATCACGAGGTGTTGATAGGATCAGGTAACAGGTATCAGAAGCCCACAAGCCAACCAACTAGCAAACATATTGTTGAGTACAAGGGGGAGGATGTTTGGAACAGAAACCCCAGGTCATCTGTAGACAATGGGACATCCTGTCACAGATTCGTCACAAGGAATGGATGAGCCAATCAGGGCACAGTATAACCAATGAACACACAATCTCACCTCTGGTTCCTTGAGGCTTCCTCATCCCCCACTATCATTATCCCAGTCCAGTCTTTCACTGTGGGTGAGACCAAAGCATGCATACAAGTACAGATCAGAGATAAGAGCTCACAACACACAGAATCCAGGAACAGGAATGGGAGTAGTGATACCAGGAGGGTAGGGAGAAGTTGGAGAGAGGGGGGAGGATGGGGAAACCAATTGCAATGATCAACACATAACCACCCATCCCACCCTCAGGGTGATGAACAACAGAAGCAATGGAGGGAAGGAGAGAGTGGTTGGTATAAGATATGAAAATCATAATAATTTATAATTTATCAAGGGATCATGAGGTAGGGATGGGGGGAGGGAACAAAAGAGGAGCTGATACCAAGGCTCAAATAGAAAGTAAATGTTTAAAAAATAATGATGTTACCAACCTAAGACAGGCCATGGTGACATTAGAAGGCCATTGACCGATGACGGGTAAGGACTGAGTGTGCGTCCTGACAACCTAAGACAGGCGGAGTTCCCGGGAGGATATTACTTGAAAAACTAAAAAAGGGGGACCTGTCAGGAGCCCTCCGGCTCAGACATGCTTGACCTGGCCTGAGGCCGAATATGCCTGAACTCTGTTGCAGTTTGTTGCCTGGGGTTTGTAGTTTGTCGCCTTTGTAACTGTAAACAGCCCTGGCCTCTGAAGCCAGACTTGCAGCTGTGCTGCCATTCACTTGTTAAGTTTGAAGATCACGATATGCTAATTGCCTAAACTTGCTTGCCCTATAAAACTGGCTTACTTCTCACAAATCAA